>ML094951.1:2926-72331 GCA_003697995.1 Taxidea taxus jeffersonii | reverse complement strand
TTATTATTTGTTACATAACAGGGGCACATCCAAACACTTTCCAATTCTTACTAAATTAAAGCCTAAGGCTGCTTTTTTCTTGGCTCGTATCTCATAATTATTTTCATTTGGGGGAATCTGGGGGGATGGTGTGAATTGACAGAAATTATTTCCTTATGCCAAAATACAGTTATGCTTTCATTCTCTTTCCCCCGGGCATCCTTCCTACAGCTACGCCAACGAAAAATTCACGGGAAGAGACTTCTTCACGTAGATTACCGTTTTCAGGGTTTTGATTCATTTTTGTATGTGGAGTTGATCTGTCCCTCTCCCCATTAATTACCCCCCCACCCGCCGTCCCCTACCTTCTTCCATTCATTTTTCTCCTTTTGCCTACTCTCTGAATTGCATTTCCACCGTAGCACACAAAGTGTCTTGCTGTCCCGTCATTTTAAACCAATTCCCATGTATGTGCAGCCAGGAGCACTGAAAGAAAGCAGGACCTGAGTGAGAACATTGAGGCTGGCCCATGCAAGTCAGGTTTGGGGCCAGCCTTTTTTTTTTTTTTTAAGATTTTATTTATTTATTTGTTAGAGACAGAGAGGGAGCACAGGCAGACAGAGAGGCAGCAGAGGCAGAGGGAGAAGCAGGCTCCCTGCCGAGCAAGGAGCCCGATGTGGGACTCGATCCCAGGACGCTGGGATCATGAGCCGAGCTGAAGGCAGCCGCTCAACCAACTGAGCCACCCAGGCATCCCTGGGGCCAGCCCTTTTTAACACCCAGTCCCTTTCAGTCTCTTCTGCTGGCTTCTTATCCTCAAGGTAACTTCTAAATGTGGGCGTGTCTCAGGGAATAGCCCTGCACCTTCTTCCCCTGACTATACTCTCTCTAGGTGGTCCTGCCCAGTCCCCTGGTTTTAAATACCATGTCTGTGCCCTGTTGTCTTAACAGTCCTCTCTTTCCAGCCTATATGGACGACAGATAGACTTCAGACCCTTAACATGTGCAAATAAGAGCTCTTGACAACCTTGCATTCCTTTTTTCTCCCTTCTCCAAACCTATCACACCCACTTCCCATATTGCCTATAACCAACCATACACAACACCTCCATGATTAAGACTTGAAAGAAAATAATCTTATAGCAATCATTCATTTAAAAAAATTTTTTTTAATTTTTATATAAACATATAATGTAACCCCACCACCCTCTCCCAACACCCCTCCCCCCTACCCCCCTCAGTTTGTTTTATGACATTAAGAGTTTCTTTTGGTTTGTCTCCCAATAATTCATTTTTTTTTCAAAAATTTTTAAAGATTTTTTAATTTTTATTTATTTGTTAGAGAGAGAGAGATAGAGAGCACAGGCAGACAGAGAGGCAGGCAGAGGTAGAGGGAGAAGCAGGCTCCCTGCCGAGCAAGGAGCCCGACGTGGGACTCGATCCCAGGACGCTGGGATCATGACCTGAGCCGAAGGCAGCTGCTTAACCAACAGAGCCACCCAGGCGTCCCCCAATAATTCATTTTTAAGTGTGTTTACCAGCTGCCTTCAATGCATCAGCAAGTGATGTCTCTTCCCTTTCCAGAATGTCCTGTGACCCCATGCACTATTCTCCAAATCCATGCTGCCAGTCCTGGCCAAGTCACTGCCATCTCTCAACTGGACTACTGCGAGAGGGTCCAAATTGGTCTCCTCACTTTCTTTTGTGCTCTGCCCACTTGCAGTATTTTCCACAGAGAGCAGCCAGCAAGAAATTATTGAATAAAATTAGGTCATGGCACTTCCTTGATTCAATCCTCTCTCTAGTTCCCCAGAGCACTTTTGAGTAAAAACAAAACTCTTCATCATGGCTCCTTCCCACCACTGCACTGTCTTCTGGTCCCTCCACCCTGCCTCTCACTGGGCTTCAACCACACTGGCATCACTTCTGTTCATCTGGCACCCCAGTCTTCTGTGACAGGCCAGGGGGAACTGTAGTTCTCTCTGCTGGGCAGGCTCTTCCCCTGATTCCTGGCAGGACTGGCCACTTATCGCTGTCCTCAGGAAGGCCATCCCTGACCTTTGCCACATTTTTTTTGGGGGGGCGGGGAGGGAGGTTCTAGGTAGTGTGTACCAAACCATCTTGTTTATTTCCATGAGGGCATTTGTAGCAAACTTTAAATGCTTTGGTATTTTCTGATGTGTTTATTGTCTGTCTTCCCTACTGGAAAATAAGCTCCATCAGTACAGGGACCTTCTGCCTAGAAGAATGCGTGGTACAGCATAGGCCCCCACCCCCAAATACTTGTTAAATCATTGGACGAATGAAAAGAAGAACCCTTCTTCCCACAAGAAAGAGACCTCTCCTCCCCTCCACTGATGCTCCGTGGGACTCAGCATTTCTGCCTCTGTCACAGTGCCTAGTAGTCAGAACAATTTTGGTTGTAGGTGGCAGGGACTGGCCAGGAATGGACTAAAACAAGGAGGGACCTCATGGAGGCCTCTGTGAGAAAGGACTTGGAGAGCATTCCCCAGCTTCTCTCCTTGTCACTTAGTAGCCCTGTTCCTGTTGCAGGAGGTTCAGGGGCCTAGGGATTGCCTTCAGGTTTGACAGGTTTGGGAATTTGCTGAGCATAGCATGACTTTCTCAAACCTTTTTCTCCTGCTGTTTCACTGATTTCTGTTGGTGCTGTGGGCTGGAAGTCAAAGCCAGAGAAAGATGTTGCTGAGTCTTGGTCCTTGAATCCGTCCTGCTTGGCATTTCTGTCTCCAACAACAGGCCAAGAAGTTCTTCTCATAACCTACACATCCCCTAAACCCCCACCCTGACCCAGGAATCATGGCTTCCCCCTGGCCACTTCCTCCTTGGGTCCCTCTTGGATGGCCACCTAGAACGGTGAGGCACAGCTCATCTGCCTCCTGCCTACAAGCAACCTAGGCCCCTAAGAGTTGGCGCTTAACAGCAGTGAGAGTGATCACCTTGGTCAAGCACTGGCAATACAGCAGGCTTTTCCTATGTCTCTGTCCTTTTCCTTTGTTGGCACTAGCGCTGTCTAGGGGCAGTGGGCTGGATTTTGCAAGCGGGTGAGGTACATATTTGTGTGTCTGCTTCTAAGCCACCTCGGGATGCTCTCCAACCAGCGATGGGAAAGTTCTCACTGCCTCACACCCCACAGTGACTCAGTCAGTTCCGCAGGCTCGGGGTTTGTTCTGTCCTGTGCACTTGCCTAGGTCCAGCCAACACTGCTGCCACAAAACACAGCTTTATTGACCCAAAGAAGGTGGATGGGCAGGAATGAGGGGGAGGAGAGAACATGTGCTGGGCAGATGAAATTCCATGGCCACCATAGTCCAATCAGATACCACCTATTGCCTTCTGCTGGCGTATCTGTTATTTGTATGGACGGCCTGAACTTGAGTGGAATGAGATGTCCCGAGGGTTTGATTATATATATCCCGAAGCCTAGGCAGTTCAGTGTCTGGCTCACAGTATGTGAGGAACTCCTATTGATGGGAGGAAAGGAAGGACAGAGGGAGGGGTTGCTCTGACTCTTTTGGAACTGGTCACATATTGACTGTCTTTTTGTTCTATCATCTCTGTCTCAGTTGTGTGTAGGGGAGGGTGCATGCAACTTATATATGTATTGATGGGGTGTTTTTTTTGCCCAGTTTTATTGAGATATAATTGACATATAACATTGTATAAGGTTTAGGTGTACAGCACAATGATTTTATAGATAAATAGATAGATAGCTATAGATAGAGCTATAGAGATAGAGATATAGGATTGCCACAGTAAGTTTAGTTAACGTCTATCACATCACATAGTTACACATTTTTCCTTGTAATGAGAACTTTTAAGGTCTACTCTCTTAACTACTTTCTATATTGATGTTTAATTTGTGCTCTTTCTAAGGATCTGAGGACACCGATTCCCTCCTTGAACGTGCTGAGTGGTGCCTGTGAGCTTAAGTGCAGAGTCCAAGCACCTTAGCTTGCTTTTCAGGGCTCCGCACCTTCCAACTCCGTCCCCTGCCATGTGCTCTTGGAGACCATGATCTCTGTCCACGTCAGAATACTGGCTTTGTGTATGCTAACGTGCCACAGGGCCTTGGGCACAGACTGACCCCTCTGTTTGGAATGCCTTCCTTCCTGCCTCCACCCAGTGGACTCATCTTTCAGAGCTCACCTTGGGGCTCTCATCTTCCGTGCTGCCTCACTTGACTCCTACCAGGAAGAGTTAGTGGCTGGGTCCTCCTTTCTGGAGCAAGTGGGACCCTCGCTTCTGTTACACTCTACGCTAATGGTTGCCCACTTGTCTATCCTCTCAGCATCTGGCACTGTGTGGCCTCTCTGCTTCCACAACACATACTGCTCACCTTTTCTCACCAGGGCCCACACCTCACACACATCAACACTCACTGCTCACTTATCACATGGCCTGCTCCTTAGCTCCCAGTGCCGAGTACTTGATAAGACTTTCACAAATATTAGCTGATGAACTGGGACCAAGCATCTCATTCTAGAGATGTCAGGTTTTGTTTATGTTTTGAACATGGAGGTGTATTTCTTGGTTTGTGTTGGTAACCTTAGCACCTTGAGGGCAGAGCCAAGAACAAACAAGTGCTTGGCTCTGGACCAGGCCCTGTCGCCAGCCCTTGGTTTGGCTTTCCTCGGGGTGTCATTGAAGACAGCTCTAAGGACAGGGTGCTCTGGATTTCTCCTCTGTCGGGCTGTGTGTATGGAGGCCGGGTGGGCGGGAGGAAGAATTGGGAGGGGGGCGCGGAAGAACTCCAGGTCTCTAGTTTTCCCTTAGGTAGTCTGGAGCAGGGACAGGGTTTCCAGCCCAGACTGTCTGTTCCCAAGGACAAGCTCAAAACCAGCTTATGTCTCATGCTTCCCAGACCCCTGTATCCCTAGGGACACGCACAGGCTCCATAAATATTTGTGGCATGGTGTTATGAATGAATGAATACGTGTTCTTTATTCCCTCTTCCTCAAGTGTTGCAGAGGAGGGAAGGAGATGGAAAAGGGGGAGGAATCTCTGAGAAAATGGGTCAGCGGGCTGCAAAGGGGGCTTGCCCCGCTGGCCCCAGCTGCTGCTCAGAGTAGGTGTTGTTTCCTTGGTGGCGGTGATGTTCGGGAGTGTGTATGAGCGGAAGTGGGGAGAACCCCTGGATGTGAGAAACCCATCTTTCTACGCTTTGTTTAGGTCAGGCAAGTGTATTCTCCATGCCACCCACCCGCTCTTGCAAGGTACTTGATTTAATCATTTAAATGATCTATGGAGAGAGGAGGGGGATAAGAACAAAACCCTCTAAATCTAACCCGTATTCCCGCAGTCCACAGCGGAGCCCTTTCCCTGCCTTCCTCTTCATGAATATCCAGGCAACCTGAGAGGCTGAGGACTCACCCCCCCCACCCCCTTACCTTTCCCCCCCCGCCCCCGCCCCCACCCCAAGGCTCCCGTTCACGTCCCCTCCCACAGCCCGCGGCCCCACAGCCCCGCAGCAGCCACAGGGGGAACCAAAGAGACAGAAGCCTTCCCAGCTGCCCGGACCACAGACGCCAACACCCCCCCGCCCCCCACCACACGCCGCCCGCCCGCGCCCCGCACGCTAGCCCACGACCGAGCAGCGGCGGCAGCAGCAGGCTGCACAGGCTGCGGCGACTCGCACCCGCGCACTCCTGGCAGCGCTCACTTGCTATCCCAAGTGACTTGGACTCGCCAGATCCACTGGCCCCAGGTCCCGGCCCCAGCTCCTGCTCGCGTCCCCGGCCCGGGTTCCAGCGCCCATCCGCCCTCCTGTCCTTTCCCGCCTCTCCGCCTCCCAGCTCGCGGGAAGGGAGGTCGCGCCAGCGGCCTGGCGGCACCGGCGACCCTGGCGACAGCGGCGACAGTGGCGGCGGCGGTGGCGGCAGCGGCTGCAGCGGCGGCGGAGGCTGCGGCGGCGACCGTGGCAGAGGCTGTGGCGGAGGCCTCCGTAGCGGAGGCGGAAGCTGAGGTGGAGGCTGAGGTGGAGACCGAGGCCTCAGTAGAGGAGGCAGTGGCGGAGGCCACCCGGGGGGAGGCGACGGCCGCCCTGGCAGAGGGGGAGGAGGCGGAGGCCGCCCTGGCGGCAGCGGTTGTGGAGGTCAGCGCCGCTGAAGCCGCCGCCGCCGCCGCAGCAGCAGCCGAGGCTGTGGCGCCCTCCTTGGGGGAGGCGGATACGGATGCGGAGGTAGCGGCGGCGGTGGCTGTGGCTGCGGCCGCGGCTGCAGATGCGGATGCTGAGACCAACCGGGGCTCCGAGGGGAACCCAGACTTTCCTATGGCCTCGCTGTACGTGGGCGACCTGCACCCTGAAGTGACAGAGGCAATGCTGTACGAGAAGTTCAGCCCGGCCGGGCCCATCCTCTCCATCCGCATTTGCAGGGACAAGATCACCCGCCGCTCTCTGGGCTACGCGTACGTCAACTACCAGCAACCGGTGGACGCCAAGCGGGCCCTGGAAACCCTGAACTTTGATGTCATCAAGGGCAGGCCCGTGCGCATCATGTGGTCCCAGCGGGACCCCTCGCTCCGCAAGAGTGGGGTGGGCAACGTCTTCATCAAGAACCTGGGCAAGACCATCGACAACAAGGCGCTGTACAACATCTTCTCGGCGTTCGGCAACATCCTGTCCTGCAAAGTGGCCTGCGATGAAAAGGGGCCCAAGGGCTACGGGTTTGTGCACTTCCAGAAGCAGGAGTCCGCAGAGCGCGCCATTGATGCGATGAATGGCATGTTCCTGAACTACCGCAAAATTTTCGTTGGGAGATTCAAGTCGCATAAAGAACGAGAGGCCGAAAGGGGAGCCTGGGCCAGGCAGTCCACCAGTGCTGACGTCAAGGATTTCGAGGAAGACACCGATGAGGAGGCCACCTTGCGATGAAGACATGCCAGGAATGAGCCAGCCAGCAGAGCCAAACCTTGGCTCCCACCCGGTTTACAACCCCCCTTTTTGCCCCCCTAACCCACCAGCAGTGTATTGTATTGTACTGGGAGTGCAGGTGTCTCTGTCTCTGTCTCTCTGACTCTGCCTCTGTCTCTGTGTGTGTGTGTGTGTGTCTGTCTGTCTCTCTCTCTCTCCCTCTTCCTCTCCCTACCTCCCCCTCCTCCCTTCCTCCCTCTCTCTCCTTCTCCCTCTCTTTTCCCCTCCTTTCCTACCCTCCTCCTCCCTCTCCCTCCTTTCTGCTCTCCCCACCTCTCCCCTCTGCCCCCCACCAAGGGCCTTGCTAATAATCTTGCTAATCTGTGCCACTTGATAGATTAGAGGCTGCCTCATCTCCTTGTGGTTTGGTTTAAAAAACACTTTCATTCTCTCTGTTCCCTACACAGGTAATACAATTTCTTGGTAGAAACATCAGAAAGGAGACGCATCCCTCAGATGAGGGAAAACCAAGAGAGTAATTGTTCCCCATGATCTGACTACCCAGAGACAACCACTGTTTGGTGTGCTGTTTTTCCAGGCTCTCTCTCTTCTGTCCCTTTTTCTCCCTCCCTTCCTCACTCCCACCCCACCTTTCCTTTTTACACACTGTTATAGAATGGTTCATGTGTGTGGTGTTTCTTAACCCGCTTCTTCAGAAACTAAAACCAAACAAAAATCAACCCGTTGAACTTCTTTCCATGTTATTCAACAGGCTTCCGAAATGTCATCTTCATGGCCTGCGGAGTGTATGGATGGACCTTTAACATTTCTGTAATCAGTCCCGCATTGTTGGACATTCAGGTGGTGCCTAGTTCTTTTCCTGTGTTTAAACCCAATACTGCATACTCTGAAGAATGAATCCTTCCTTGTCAAGCCAAATCTTTGCTAGCCTATGGGATGGTCTTCTTAATTGTGGACTTGCAGGATCCGTAATAAAAATTTCCTTGCAGCATATTTTAAAGATTTTTTCTGTGTGTTGCCAAATGGCCCCTTCATGAGCATTGTACTGATTTGCATTCATGCCAGCCAGCACAGCTAGTAAAAAGAGTATGTCCATTTCCCCTACATAGTCTCCTGGTCACTGTAATTGATGTGTGTGTGTGTGTGTGTGTGTGTGTGTGTGTGCGCGCGCGCGCGCGCGTGCACATGCGTGCAATGTGTGTGTCTTGGCCAGCTTGATAGGCTGCAAATGGTATTTCGCTGTTTGAGGTTGTTTTACTGGATGTAAATGCTCTTTATCACCTCTTTTCCCTGTGCCCACTTCCTGTCCCTTTCCCCATTGTCAGAAAATCATTCAGGTTCATTGAAGGGAAAAATAAAAAAGCAGACAAGTTAACAGAAGAAATGTAATGTCCCAACTAATCAATTCTAATTGCCACCCATGCATTCCTAAGTCATTTCCATGTGCACTTGCCCAGTATTTTTCATGTGATATATATGTGAATTTTAATGTATATAGTGTTTCAATATCTGCTTTTTCGTACATGAATATATAATATACATAGATATAGATGTATACTTAGATATTCTTGAACTCGTTTCATGTCATTAAATATTCTTCTAAAATAGTTTCTTGGCTTTTTAGTGTTCTAGTGGAGGGGCTTGATAGAGGAATGGATACATATCTTCATCTCTGTCCATTTTTAGATATAGATATGGGGCTATTTTTCACAGCTTTCTTATTGTTGAACATCTGGTTTATTTTATTTTTCTTATACAAACCCCAACTGCTAATAATAAATAGTGCACAAACCTTGCTTACTTCCAGTATTATATTCTGAACAAACATTGCTAAGAGCAAATTTTAGGGTCAGAGGGCATGGAAAGTTTGAAATCTTTTTCTCCTTTTTTGAGGGGTCCTTTTTAAAGAACTATCCACAGAGATAGTGTTAATTCACCCTCACCAAGTACACAAATAATGTGAGAAGATGGAAACCTTGACAGTTATCTAGACTTGCTATTGCAGTTATTTCCGTAGTCTCCCAATATTTTATCAGGGGAAATATTGTGCTTTTTTCTGTTTTTATTTGATTTAAACATTTATTTTTATATAAATAACAGTATCATACTAGAAACATTTAGTTCCTCCCTGGGTATTATAAACTTTGGAGATAAAATGTTATCAAAAATACATAGCTCATTTTTTGCTTTCCTTTTTCAATTTAAAAAAAAATAATTTTGGGGGGCACCTGGGTGGCTTAGTGGGTTAAGCCTCTGCCCTCGGCTCCAGTCATGATCTCGGGGTCCTGGGATTGAGCCCCGCATCGGCTCCCTGCTCAGCGGGGAGGCTGTTTCCCCTTTTCTCTCTCTGCCTGCCTCTCTGCCTACTTGTGATCTCTCCCTTTGTCAAATGAATAAATAAAATCTTTAAAATAATAATAATAATAATAATTTTTTGCTTCTTATTCAAGGTATATAAATTCATTTAAAAATCACAATGCATTGATAAGGAAAATAAAATAAAAGTAGCACTGATAATATAAAGAAAAAATTAATTTTATGTATACATATAAGCATATATAATATTGCATTATATAATATGTAAATAATTATATATTAATAATTTATATATTTTATATATATCAAATAATAATTTCCATTATTTCTTTTTTCACACATCCTTCTATCCTCCTCCCCTTTAGTAACCATGAAGTTTATTCTCTATAGCTAAGCATCTATTTCTTGATTTATCTCTCTCTCTTCCTCAGTATTTCCCTTTGTTTGAAACAAAATCTATATTCAGTAATAATTTATTTTTATATTTTTCTATTAATTTTTTCACATCATTGAAAATGGTCTTTGAAAATCTATTGTGCATATGGTTGGATTCATTTCTTCCTACATTGTTAGATATTTTCTATGTTTCCAATCGTCTTTTAATTTCAGCCACTGTGTTGACTACCTTTTACCTAAATTTATGGTCCATAGTTGTTACTATAGCAAACACGTCTAGAAAGAAAAAAAAGCAGAAAAATTTATAGACCATTATTTAGAACGTATGGTCAAATTTCCCCTTGCAAAGTTGTCATCTTACACCATTATTCTGTTATTTCCAGTCTAAATGTATACTCAGCTCTTTGTACAAGGCTTTGAACTGGGTATTGAAATTTATATTAAACTTTGTTATGTTTTCAGTGGAAAAAATAGAATACATATTTTTCAATTTTACTTGTAATAACATTTTTTTCTTTGTGTTTCTGATTCTAGGGAAAGAAGTCCTAGGAAAAAAGGACATTATATGTTATTAAACAGAGTAAATAACATGGGACACAACCATAGTCCTACCACTGGTTAAAAACAACATGTAAAATTTAGTTTTATAACCTTTCATACTTTTATATATGCATAGAAATAGAAGCATATACCTATGCGTACATATTCATAAATATAATCAATGTTTTTTTATTAAAATGTCACATTAAAATATATTCATGTCAATTAATACTGCACAATATTATTTGCGGTAGTTACATAGTATATTATGGTATCTCTAGGCAATCATTTTTGTAAACCAGCTGACTTAACTAGTAAATTTTTTTCCCAGTTTTTTCATATTAAAATAGAACCTTAAGGAGGACTATTGTTGCAGTCATACCTTCATACACATTCAGGAGTATTTGTCATACATTTATTAAAAGTTTAATTACCAAATAAAACACACTGTCACAAAGACTGAGGGCATTTCTATATTAACCCTAAATAATGCATTCCCAGCTTACAATTTCACCCATTGTTCTGCATTACTGTCTCTTGTAATTCTTTTTAAATGATGGAAAAAAGATGTTTCAAAGGGCAAATCATTTTTCTACTTATTTTGAAAGAATAATTCAAAATTGTTTGAGTTAAAATATAATGATTTTATATAGTACTTAATTTGTGTTAGGCATTGTTATACGTGTACTTACTCATTTAATCCTCACAACAACCTCTATGTGGTATATAGTATTGGATTTTTTTTCCATTTTACAGATGAAGTAACTGAGGCATGGAGAGGTTAAGTAACAGCCCAAAGTCATACAGGTAGGAATTCATACAGCTAGAACTAGAACCCATGTAGTATAGATTCATAGTCTGTACTCTAAATTATCAAACTATAATGAAAAAAGGCATGACTGTCCATTTGTTTTTTAATGACTCCAAATCCCTTTTTCTTATGTGTATGTAATCATATTTTAACAAAAATATATTCAAATATATTTTTCTTAAAATTTTTTAAAGGTTTATTTATTTATTTTTGAAAGAGAGAGAGCAAGCAGGTACCCCTGTATGGGCTGGGGGGAGGCAGAGGGAGAGAATCCTCAAGTAGACTTCCCACTGAGTGTGGAGTCTGACATGGGGCTCAATCCCACAACCCATGAGATCGCAACCTGAGCTGAAACCAAGAGTTAGACACTCAACCAACTGAACCACCCAAAGGCCCCTCCTTAAAGATTTTATTTAGTAAAACACATCTTTAAAAAATGAGAGACTGGGCGCCTGGGTGGCCCAGTGGGTTAAAGCCTCTGCCTTCAGCTCAGGTCATGGTCCCAGGGTCCTGGGATTGAGCCCCATATCAGGCTCTCTGCTCAGCGGGGAGCCTGCTTCCCTCTCTCTGCCTGCCTTTCTGCATACTTGTGATCTCTCTCTCTGTCAAATAAATAAATAAAATCTTTAAGAAAAATGAAAGGCTGATGTCAACAAGATGGTGGTGTAGGTTGTTTCTACCTTTCAGTCTACTTACAAGAAGACCAACTAGCACTCATCCATTGATAAGACATCATTAAGGAAATCCAAAATACTGAGAGTGAGCCTGAAGGCCCCCTGGACCACAGAGACCAAGAAGGACCACACTAGAAATGCAAGAAGAGGGGCTATACTCTGACAGCATCTCCCCGACTAACCACAGGCTGGCAAAGAGTCACATTGAGAGGGCTCCCTGGGCCTATAGTTTCTCCAGTGGAAAAAAGAGAACCCAAGGTGGACCTTCAGTTTCCCCAGTGTTATGGGATGCTTCCCAGGAAGCCCACTTGGGTCTTATTTCATGAGGATAACTGGGAGAATCTGTAGGGCTCAACCACTGGGGATCAGATAGAAACAGGATAAGGCCTACAGCAACCAGTGTTCAGACCTTGGCAAACTACATTCCTGCCTGCAATGGTGCCAGAACAGAGATCACAGCCAGTGGCTCTGCCCATCTGCAGAGCTAAGCTGGTGTCCTTGTCTGACTAGGGAACTCGGTTGGCAGTTATGCTGGGTGTGGGTCCCAGTCAGGCTGTAGCCACTGTGAAGCCCATTGTACTGCCCCATCCAGGCTGGGAAGCAAATTCACAGCCCTTCTCAACTGCTGAGGGGAGCTTCCAGTCATACACTCAGGAAAGCCTGGCCAGAGAACACTGGCAGCTGTGGAGACTATCTTACAGTCCTGCTTGGGCAAGAAGCCAAACCAAAAGCTCTACTCAACTGCTAAGCATAGTCTCTCATGCCACATAACTGGGGAGGCTGAACAGTAACCTTGGGTAAGTTAAAAACCTAACCCATTATATTGCCAAACTGCAAAGCCCAACCTATATCCCTGTCTGATTTCTGAACCATGCTTATGGCCTTGCTCAAACAGCAACCCCAGCCAGTGACCTTATCCAATTGCAGAACATAGCCAGCAGACCCATCTGATGAGAAAGCTCAGACAATGACTCCCATCCAACCATAATGCATTTTCACAGTATCCAGCCAACCAGACTTCATGGTGCAGTGGAAGCCCCTCCTGACCAGATAGACCAAACAGGGACCTTGCCCAAAAGCAGAGCAGAGTGCAGCCAATGACCTCTTCTGACTGGAAGCCCTGCCTTTGTCTCTACTGAACATGGAGTCCAATCAACATCACCACCTGGTGTAGAAGCACAACCCAATACCTCATGAAATCAGAGGAGTTTGTGAAGCAAGGCCCACAACCTTGCCCAATCGTGGAGACCAACCAGTGGTGCCACCTTGCTTGTGAACACAGCCTGCAGCCTCACTTGACCAGAGGTGACTGCAGAGCTCAAATAGTGGCCCCATCTGACCATGGAGGTTGGGCAGTAGCCTCGCCCAACTAAAGACCTCAAAAACTATCTTTGCTTGCCCACAGATGCTATCAGGTGATCTATCCAGTACCTCAACCTGAGCTGAATTATGAAGATCTTTCCTTGCTGAAGCAAACTTGTTAAGTATTGAAGAGAAGATAGTTTACTTGAGTAGATATTGATATAAAAACTCAAGAATCACAAAGAATCAAGTAATTACCACCAAAGGAAACTAATGAAACTTCAATAACTTACCTTAAATAAGCAGAAGACTATGTATCAGGTGTCTGACAAAGAACTCAAAATAATCCTCTCAAAAGTTCAGTAAATTGCAAGAACACACAGAAAACTACATGGAATTAGGAAAACAATGTATGAACAAAATGAGAATTTCAACTGCCAGAAAACAAAACAAAACAAAACAAAACAAACAGTTTAGTCTGAAGACTAGAGTGGCTGAATTAAAGAATTAAATAGAGAGCTTCAACAGCAGACTTGACCAAACAGAAGAAAGAATCAAAGGGGCCGAATAGAGAGCCCAGAGATAAACTTGACAAAGGCAGCAAAAACACATAACGAGGAAAATATAGTGTCTTCAGTAAATGTGTTGGAAAATTGGATATCCAACTGCAAAAGAATGAAACTGAACTCGTATCTTACATTGTTCAAAATTAAGTTAAATGTAAGACTAGAAACAAAAAAACTAGAAGAAAACTTCAGGCACTTGAACTTGATACTGATTTTTTGATATAACACTAAAATCACAGGCAGCCAAACCAAATATAGACAAGTGAGACTCCATATCAAACTAAAGAGCTTCTGCATATCAAAGAAAATAATCAATAGAGTGAAAAGGTAACCTATGGAATGGAAGAAAATATTTGCAAACAATATATATGATGATGGGTTAATTTGTAAAATATATGAGGAATTCAACAATCTCAATATAATAAAAACAAACTTATTTTGAAAGAAATAACATAAAACAAAATGAAAAAAAACTTAAAAAAATAAATAAAATGCAGATGTCATGTTTAAATTTGAGCTTGTTGAATTATAATGATATATAACTATTACACATGAAATTAGATGAAAAGAGAGCCATTTATTATAAGAGCAGAATGGAATTTCATGAAATCTGTACCCAAACATTTCCTGTGTTACTATGACTCCTCCTTTCTCCTAGTAAATGTGATTTGGGGGAACTTAAAAAAAAGGGCAAAGGACAAGTACATGAAAATGTACTCAACAGCACCAATCATTAGGTAAATGCAAATCAAAATCACAGTAAGATATCACCTCAAACCTGTTAGGATAACTATTTTCAAAAAGACAAAAGATTGCAAGAGTTGGCAAGAATATGAAGAAAAGGAAACCTTTTTACATTGTTAGTAGAAATATAAAGTGGCATAGCCATTATGGAAAACAGTATGGAGGTTCCTAAAAAAATTAAAATAAAACTACTACATGACTCACAAATTCTACTTCTGGAGATGATAGGTAGGTAGATAGATAGGTGATAGATAAAATCAGTATCTCAGAGAGATATTTACACTCCCATGTTCAATGAAGTATTACTCACAATAGCCATGTAGGGAAACAACTTAAGTGTACATCAATGTACAGAAGAATTAAGAAAAAACATACACATATGTGTGCATATACATACACATAATGTAATTTTATGATCCATAAAAAAATTTGTCATTTGCAAAAACATGAATGAATCTGGAGGACATTATGCCATTTAGCAGAGAAAGGCAGAGGTAGACAAACACTGTATGGTCTTACTTACATGTGGAATCTAAAAATAAAACAAAACAATACAAAAAGGCAAACTCTTTGAAACGGAGTAGAATGGAGATAGCAAAAGACTGAGGGTATGGAGGAAATGGAAGATGTTGGTCAAAGGATACAAAATTTCAGTTAGGGAATGTAATGTACAGCCTAGGGAATATAGTTAATAATACTATATTGTACACCCAAAACTTACTAAAAGAGTAGATATTTTAAAAAATTTTTAATTTAAATTCAATTAAATTAGTTTTAATTGTATTATTTATTATTTGTTATTATTATTATTGTATTATTATTTATTGTATAATTTATTATTTGTTATTTATTATTGTTGTATTATTATTTATTATGTATTATTTATTATTTAATTTAATTGTATTATTAGTTTCAGATGTAGAATTTAGTAATTCATCAGTTGCATAAAACACCAAGTGCTCATTACTTTAAGTGCCCTCCTTAATGTCCATCACCCAATTACCCCATCCCTCTACCCATCTCCCCTCTAGCAACCTTCTATTTGTTTCCTATAGTTAAAGTCTCTAATGGTTTTCCTCCTTCTTTGTTTTCATCTTATTTTATTTTTCCTTCCCTTGCCCTATCTATATTCATCTGTTTTGTTTCTTAAATTCCACAAAAGAGTAGATCTTAATCATTGTCACCATAGAAAAAAGGTTGCTTTGTGAGGTAATGGATATGATAATTAATTTAATTGTGATGATCATTTTGCAAGGTATATGTATATCAGCAGGTTTCATACTTTAAATGCAATTTATTTTATTGTGAATTATACCTCAATAATTCTAGGAAAATATAAATAAAACTACAGTGAAGTTTAACACCTTCTGCTATGTGAAAGTCACTGGTAAGAGAATAAAAAGGCAAACCACAGTCTAAACCTAGATGGTGGTTTTCTCCTAAATACAAATTTTCTCCTGAACACAAATATTTACAAAACTACTTGTGAAATATTTTCCAAAATATTTTTAAAAACTCTTAAAGCTCAAAAATCAGGGAACAAACATCCCAATTTTTAAAAAATGGGCAAGGGGTGCCTGATGGCTCAATTGGTTAAGCATTCCAACTCTTGATTTTGGCTCAGGTCATGCTCTCAGGGTTGTGAGATCAAGCCCCCCATGGGGCTCTGCACTCAGCAGAGAGTGTGCTTGAGATTCTCTCTGCCTCTCCCATCTTGTGCTTTCTCTCTAAAATAAATAAATAAATGTAAAAAAATGAGCAAAAGATCTAAACAGAAACTTCATCAAAGAAGATATACATATAACAAATAAGCAAGTGAAAAGATTCTCAACATCATATGTCATTAAGTAATTGCAAAAGAAAACTACAGTAGGTTACTACTGCACACCTACTGGAATGGCCAGAATCCAAAACACTGAAACACCAAATGGTAATGATGAAGAGAAATAGGCACTATCGTGCATTGCTAGTGGTGATGTAAAATGTAATATCTACTTTGAAAGACCATTTGGCAGTTTCTTACAAACCTAAACATAGTCTTATAAAATCTAGCAATAGTGCTCCTAGGTATTGACCAAAATAAATTGATGATATGTCAACATAAAAACCTGCATGTAATTCTATACAGCACCTATATTTGTAATTTCCAAAAGTACAACCAAGATATTATTCATTAGGTGAATGGATAAACTCATATATCCAGACAGTGGAATATTTTTTAGTGCAAAAAAGAAATGAGCCACAAGAAGACATGGAAGAAACATAGATGAGTAATACTAAAGCAGTCATCCTGGAAAGGCTATATATTGTATTATTCCAACTATATGGCTTTTCAGTAAATGTAGAACTACAGAGATGGTAAAAATATCAGTGGTTGTCAGCGTTCTATGGGATGGAGAGAGATGGATAGGTAAAGCATGTGATTTTGGTTGAAATTATCCCCAATGAGACTTTAATGATGCTTACATGATATATGTATTTGTCAAAACCAATAGAACTGCCCAAGAAAATGAAGGAAACAATGTAAAGTATTGATAATAGTGTATCAGTATTGATTTGTGAATTATAACAAATCCATCACACTAACACAGATATTAAGGAATGCTCTGTACTATCTGTTCAATTTTTCTGTAAGTCTGTAACAGTTTTATGATATGAAGTATATATTTTTAAATGAGGCTGCTATGAACATAACAAAATAATCCTTCCTTATATTAAATATTATTAATTTGGTACACATTGTCAGGAGAAATCATATATAAAAGCATCTTAAAGATTTTTGTTATAATGCCCAATTACCCTCTATTATGGTTGTAGTAATGCATGCTTTTATTAACATTGGGAAATTATTTATTTCCCTAAATGAACTTCATCACTTTATATTAAAATTATTTTTAAACTTTGTGAATCAGATGGTCTTAAAATGCCAGCTTGTTTCACATGCTTTTAATTTATTTTACATATTACATGAGAAATACAAGGTCATTGAAGGTCATTTATAAATTACAACAAGAAGAAAGAATATTCATGAATGTTTTCACAAAAATAATCACAATTAATTTCTTTTCCATAACTTTGTGATTTATTATGAATAAATATACCTGATGTAGCAAATGTAGGGTAGAAAGGTAGACACTCTTATTTTTCTCTATTTTTTATTTGGTATCTTACAGAAATTTTCCATATACCTTTTTCCACTACCCACTAAGATCTTGAACATGTCCTTTCTGAAACACAACCTTCTTCATCTGTAAAGTGAAATAATAGTAGTACCTGAAGTGGTCTTTATAAGGATCAAAATTAGACACATATAAAATAGGTTTTTAAAAAATGTTACCAGATATGTTTTTGTCAAAAGTTAAATATTATTTTTATTGGACTAGCTGATCAAGCAGTGAAAATCCTATCACAACAAAGACTGAATTTTTAAGTGAATTGTAAATTTTGTCTATTTGTCCTTTTGTTTCTATCAGTTTATGCTTCATGTATTTTGAAGGTTTGTTGTTTAATGCTTACACATTTTATGTCTTCCTGGTTGACCAGAAGTCCTTCTTTTGTCTTTAATAATTTTCTTTGTTCTAAAGTCCATGTTTTCTGATTATCAACATAAACATTGCTTTTAAAAATTAATGTTTCATGGTATATATTTTTCAATCCTTTTAGTTTTAGGCTACCTACATTATCAAATCTACAGTGAATTTCTTATAGGAAGCATATAATTGGATCAATTTGTTTTTAATCCACTCTATGAGTCTCTGTCTTTAAATTACCACATTTAGAACATTTAAATTTAAGGTAGTTGATGATATATTAGTAGTTAAACCTGTCATTTAATTGTGTATTTTGTTTGTTTCCTCTGGTTCTCATTTTCCCTAATACAACACTTTTCTTGCCTTCTATGAGTTACTCACTTTTAGGATTCCATGTTGATTTACTTATAGTTTGTTTTTTACTTTAGTATAGGTTTTTTTTCCTTTTTAGTATATTGCCTTATATAGTTTTCTTAGTAGTTGCCATTAGTATAATATATATAATTTTATATATATAACATATAACATAGATATAATTTATAATATAACTTTCTATGTATATATATAACATATATATGTATAACTTGCTATATATATGCTATATACTATATATAGTATATGGAAAATTTCTATAGTATATAGAAAATATATAGTATATACATATTATATATACTGTAAAATCTATATATGATATATATGATATATATACAGATATACTGTACTATAGATCTGCTACTATATATATAGATATACTATACTATACTACTATACTATTATACTATAGTATACTACGACTACTGCTATACATAGTATACTACTATACTATACTATATACTAGTGTACTGTAGTGTACCACTGCATACTACTATACCACTATATATATCGATATAATATACTATAGTATATATATAAGTATACTATATATAGTTATATACAGTTATATAGTAGCATATAGTTACATTATATATATAACAATAGTTATACAACTATTTACACATATATAAATAACTTTATATACATATGCATATATATATACATATATATATACACTTTCTATATATAACTTATCATGGTATACTGGCATTAGTGGTTTACCACTTCAGGTGACATGTAGTAAACTTACTTCCACTTAGATTTAGATTTAGATTTAGATTTAGATTTAGACTTCTGTATCTTCCCTGCTTTTAAAATATAATTTTCTTAAGTATTTCCTTTATGTATATTGACTATCAGATCAGATGGCATTATAATTTTTACTTCAACAGTCAACTATAATTTAAGAAACTCATTATCAATAGGATGGTCTCATATTTTCTATACATTCTGTTTCCATCAATTGTGATGTTCCTTCCTTTGTGAAATTCCAATGATTTTTCTTTTATAAAAACTTCCATTTGTAAGAACTTCCTTTTAGTCTGTCTTTAAGGATAGATTTGTAAGTAACAAATTCTCTTAGTTTTCCTTTGTCTGAAAATATCTTTACTTCTCCCTCATTCCTGATGGATATTGTTGCTATGTATAGAATTTTGATCTAATGGGTTGGTTTTTGTTTGTTTGAATTTTAGCATTTCAAATACGTTGTACCACTTTGGGCCTCCCTGGTTTCAGAGTAGAAATCTCCTGTCATTCAAATTGATAGTCTTTCAAGTCTTGGTGTTTATATGCACAAGTTTAATTATGATATGACCTGGTGCAGGTTCCTTTGAGTTTATCCTAGCTGAATTTGAATATATTACTGAAATACACAATAACCAAAATTAAAAACCGTTTGTGCTCAGTAGTAGAATGGTTATGGAACTGGTGAATTTGAAACAGATCAGTGGAATTTAACCAAACTGAGCAACAGAGAGACTACAAACTGAAAGCAGTCATCAGGGACCTTTGGGACTTTAACAATAGAGATAACATTTGTGCATTTGAATCCTGAAAGGAGAGGAGAGACACAATTGAACTGAAAAAAGTATTAGAAGAAATAATGGCTGGAAACTCCTGAAATCTGGTGAAAGACATAACCTGAAGATTCAAGAAGTGAATGAAATTCTAACAGGTCTACAATTTCAGATCTTGCATTTAGGTATTTAATCCATTTTGAGTTAATCGTTGTATATGGTGTAAGGTGAGTCCAATTGTTTTTGTCTGTGAATTTCCAATTTTTCCATCACCATATGTTGAAAAGAATGTCTTTTCCACATTGAATGGTCTTGACACCCTTATCAAAAATTATTTGACAATAGATATGAGAGCTTATTTCTGGGTTTTCTATTGTATTCCACTAGTCCATATCTTTATGGACCCCACTATTTTGATTGTGGTAACATTATAGCAATATTAGTGAAGTGTGATATTAGGAAGTGTGAGACCTCCAGCTTTATTTATTTTCAAGATTTTTTGTGGCTATTTGGAGTTCTTTGGGATCCCATATGAATTTTAGGATGGAGTTTTCCATTTTTGCAAAAAAATGTCACTGGGATTTATGAAAATATTATACTGAACCTGTTAATCAATTTGAATGGTAGAAACAACAATATTAATTCTTCCAATCCATGAACACAAGGTATATTTTCATTTATTAATTTATTAATAGGTAAAACATTTTATGAAGTTAAAAATCATTCTTCATTAACCAGTTTTACATACAACTTATTTTTTATCATATAACCATGATCTTATCTTTTTTAATTTCATAAAAACATTTCATAGTTTAGTATACAAGTCTTCTGTCTCCTTGGTTAAATTTATTTCTAAGGGGTTTTTTTTGATGCTGTTGTAAATAAAATTATTTTCTTAACTTCTTTTTCATTTTTACATTTTTTGTATATAGGAATGCCATGGCTTTTTTGGTGTTTTTTATCCCTTAAGTTTGCTGAATATGTCTATTACTTATTTTTCTAAATTGTGTTATATTATTCACCATACCGTATGTCATTAGTTTTTGATGTAGTGTTCCAAGATTCATTGTTTATGTAAACACCCAGTGCTCCGTGCAATATGTGCCCTCCTTAATACCTATCACTGGGCCAACCCACTCCCCCACCTCTCCTCTAAAACCCTTAATTTGTTTCTCAGAGTCCACAGTCTCTCATGGTTCATCTCCCCTACAATTCCTCCCCCTTCATTTTTCCCTTCCTTCTCCTAGTGTCCTCCATGCTATTCCTTATGTTCCACAAGTAAGTGAAACCATATAATAATTGACTTTCTCTGCTTGACTTATTTCACTCAGCATAATCTCCTCCAGTCCCATCCATGCTGATGCAAAAGTTGTGTATTCATCTTTGGTGTTGGCTGAGTAATATTCCATTGTATATATGGACCACATCTTCTTTATCCATTTATCTGTTGAATGACATCTCTGCTCTTTCCACAGTTTGGATATTGTGGACATTGCTGCTATGAACATTGGGGGATATATGGCCCTTCTTTTCACTACATCTGTATCTTTGTTGTAAATACGCAGCTGTACAGAAGAGTGAAACTCGACCATTCTCTTACACCATACACAAAAATAAACTCAAAATGGATTAAAGATCTCAATATGAGACAGGAATCCATCAAAATCCTAGAGGAGACCATAGACAGTAACCTCTTTGACATCAGCCACAGTAAATTCTTTCAAGACACGTGTCCAAAGACAAAAGAAACAAAAGCGAAACTGTCTTTTGGAACTTCAAGATAAAAAGCATCTGCACAGCAAAGGAAACAGTCAGCAAAACAAAGAGGCTACTCACAGAATGGGAGAATATATTTGAAAATGACACTACAGACAAAGGGCTGATATACAAGATTTATAAAGAACTCCTCAAACTCTACACTCAAAAACCATAATCACATCAAAAAATGAGCAGAAGACATGAACAGACACTTCTCCAATGAAGACATACAAATGACTAACAGACACATGAAAAAATGTTCATCATCATTAGCTATCAGGGATATTCACATCAAAACCACACTGAGATACCACCTTACACCAGTTATAATGTCAAAATTAACAAGGAAACAAGTGTTGGAGAGGATGTGGAAAAAGGGGAACCCTCTTACATTGTTGGTGGGAATGCAAGTTGGTGCAGCCACTTTGGAAAGCAGTGTGGAGATTCCTTAAGAAATTGAAAATAGAGATACCCTATGACCCTGCAATTGCACTACTGGGTATTTACCCCAAATATACCGATATAGTGAAAAGAAGGGCCATCTGTACCCCAATATTCATAGCTGCAATGGCCACAGTCGCCAAACTGTGGAAGGAACCAAGATGCCCTTCAGTGGATGAATGGATAAAGAAGATATGATCTATATATACTGTGGAGTATTATGCCTCCATCAGAAAAGATGAATACCCAACTTTCGTATCAACATGGACGGGACTAGAAGAGATTACACTGAGTGAAATAAGTCAAGCAGAGAGAGTCAATTATCATATGGTTTCACTTACTTGTGGAGCATAAGGAATAGCATGGAGGACATTAGGAGAAGGAAAGGAAAAGTGAATTGGGAGAAATCATAGGGGGAGACAAACCACGAGACACTGTGGACTCTGAGAAACAAACTGAGGGTTTTGGAGGGGACAGGGGTGGGGGGTTGGGTGAGCCTGATGGTAAGTATTAAGGAAGGCACATATTGCATGGAGCACTGCATGTGTTGCATAAACAATGAATTTGGAACACTGAAAAAATAAAATAAAAAATTTTTTTAAATGTAAATATGTCAAATAAATAAACACATCTTTCAAAATTACTGGTTCAATTTCTTTATTCATTATTGATCTTTTCAGAATTTCTATTTCTTCATCATTAACTCTTAATAGGTTGTGTGTTTCTAGGAATTTATCCATTTTATCTGTTATTTCTTTTTTTAGGGTATATTTGTTTATAATATTTTCTTATAATGCTTTTAGTGTTAGTGAAATGGTTACTAATTTCTTCTCCTCAGTTCAAATTGCAGTTAGTAGTCTTCTCCTTTTTTCTTCGTTAATCTAAGCTTTTTTACTCCTTTTATGATTTGGATGTCTTTTATTAATTTTTTCACCTGATTGTTCTGGCTAGGGCTTCCAGTACTATGTAGAAGAGGAATGGTGAGTGTTGTCACCCATGTCTAGTTCTTAATCTTGAGAAAAAAGCTTTCAACCTTTTACTCTTGAGTATGATTTTAGTTGTGGGCTTTTAACATATGATCTTTATAATGCTGAGCTACCTTTCTTTCATACTTAATTTGTTAAGAGTTTTTATCATGTATGGAGGTTGAATTTCATGAAATGCTCTTTCTGCAATTATTGAGATCATACCATTTTACCTTCCATTTCATTAATGTGATATATCAAATTTTTGATGTGCTTATGTTAAACCACCCTTGCATCCCAGGGATGGATCCCACTTGTTCACACCTGCTCATGGTGTATGTAGCTTCTAATGTGCTGTTGAATTCGGTTTCCTAGTACTTTTTGAGACTCATTGCATCTGTGTTCATTTTATCTATCATCTATCTATCTATTACATTTTCTTCATTTATACATATATATGTATATATATAACTTTCTTTATCCATTCACTTATTGATGGACATTTAGGTTGTTTTCATGTTTTAGTTATTATAAATAATGCTGCAATGGACATAGAGGTACAGAATCTCTACACGATATTGATTTCACTTGCATTATATATATACCTAGAAGTGGAATTTATGGATCATATTGTAGTTTTTTTTAAAGATTTATTTATTTATTAGAGAGAGAGTGATCACAGGCAGACAGAGTGGTAGACAGAAGCAGAGGGAGAAGCAGGCTCCCCGCCAAGCAAGGAGCCCGATGTGGGACTCGATCCCAGGACGCTGGGATCATGACCTGAGCTGAAGGCAGCCACCCAACCAACTGAGCCACCCAGGCGTCCCTCATATTGTAGTTTTATTTTTAACTTTTTGGAAATTCCATATTGTATTTCATAGTGGATGTACCAATTTACATTACTACCAGCAGTGCATCATGGTTCCCTTTATTGCACATACTCGTTAACATTTGTTATCTTTTGTCTGTTCACTAGTAGCCTTGATAATGGGTGTGAAGTTATCCCACTGGGGTTTTGATTGGCATTTCCCTGATGATTGGTGATGTTGATTACATTTTCATAAACCGGTTGGCCATTTGAATATCTTCATTGTAAAAAAGTCAATTCATGTGCTTTGCCTATTTTAATCAGATTATGGGTCTTTAATTTAGTTGCATGAATTATTTATATATCCTGGTTATTAACCCCTTATCACATATGTGGCATATAAATATTTTGTCCCACTTTAAAGGTTGCTGTTTCATATTTGTTTTGGTTTGGTTTTTTGTTTGTTTGTTTGTTTCTACTGTGTAAAATCTTCTTTTTAAATTATTTTTATTAACATATAATGTATTATTTGACCCAAGGGTACAGGTCTGTAAATCATCAGGCTTACACGTTTCACAGGACTCACCATAGCCCATACCCTCCCCAATGTCCATAACCCAAACACCCTATCCCTTCCCTCCTACCCCCAGCAACCCTCAGTTGGTTTTGTGAGATTAAGAGTCTCTTATGGTTTGTCTCCCTCCCGATCCCATCTTGTTTCTTTTTTTCTTTCCCTATCCCCCATAAATCACTGCCCTGGCTCTCAAATTCCTCATATCAGAGAAATCATATGATAATTATCTTCTCTGATTGACTTATTTTGCTTAGCATAATACCATCTAGTTCCATCCATGTTGTTGCAAATGGCAAGATTTCATTTCTTTTAATGGCTGCATAGTATTCCATTGTATATATATACCACAACTTCTTTATCCATTCATCTGCTGATGGACATCTAGGTTCTTTCCATAGTTTGGCTATTGTGGCCATTGCTGCTACACACATTGGGGTCACATGCCCCTTCTGATGACTACATTTGTATCTTTAGGGTAAATACCCAGTAGTGTGATTGCTGGGTCATAGGGTAGCTCAATTTTCAGCTTCTTGAGGAACCTCCATTCTGTTTTCCAGAGTGGTTGCACCAGCTTGCATTTCCACCAACAATGTAAGAGGGTTCCCCTTTCTCCACATCCTCGCCAACATCTGTCATTTCCTGACTTGTTAATTTTACCCTTTCTGATTGGTATGATGTAGTATCTCATTGAGGTTTTGATTTGTATTTCCCTGGTGTTGAGTGATGTTGAGCACTTTTCATGTGTCTGTTGACCATTTGGATGTCTTCTTTGCAGAAATGTCTGTTCAGGTCTTCTGTTCATTTCTTGATTGGATTATTTCTTCTTTGGGTGTTGAGTTTCATAAGTTCTTCATAGATTTTGGATACTAGCCCTTTATCTGATACGTCATTTCCAAATATCTTCTCCCATTCTGTCAGTTTTTTTTTTTTTGGCTGCTTTCTTTGCTGTGCAAAAGCTTTTGATCTTGATGAAGTCCCAAGATTTCATTTTTGCTCTTGCTTCCCTTGCCTTTGGCAATGTCTCTAGGAAGAAGTTGCTGTGGCTGACATCGAAGAGTTTGCTGCTGGTGTTCTCCTCAAGGATTTTGACGGATTCCTGTCTCACATTGAGGTCCTTCATCCATTTTGAGTCTATTTTTCTGTGTGGTATAAGGAAGCAGTCAGTTTCATTTTTCTGCATGTGGCTGTCCAATTTTCCCAACACCATCTGTTGAAGAGACTTTTCTTCCACTGGATATTCTTTCCTCCTTTGTCGAAGATTAGTTGATCATAGAGATAATGGTCCATTTCTGGGCTCTCTATTCTGTTCCATTGATCTATGTGTCTGTTTTCATGCCAGTACCAGAGCTTGAAGTCTGGAATTGTGTTGCCACCAACTTTGGCTTTCTTTTTCAACATTCCTCTGGCTATTTAGGGTCTCTTCTCTTCCCATATACATTTTAGGATTATTTGTTCCAGCTCTGTGAAAAATGTTGATGGTATTTTGATAGGGATTGCATTAAATGTGTAAGTTGTTTTAGGTAACATAGACGTTTTCACAATATTTGTTCTTCCAATCCATGAACATGGAACATTTTTCCATTTCTTTGTGTCTTCCTCAATTTCTTTCATGAGTACTTTATAGTTTTCTGAGTATAGATTCTTTGCCTTTTTGGTTAGGTTTATTCCTAAGTATCTTATAGTTTTTGGTGCAATTACAAATGGGATTCACTCCTTAATTTCTCTTTCTTCTGTGTTGCTGTTGGTGTATAGAAATGTAACTGATATCTCTGCATTGATTTTATATCCTGACACTTTACTGAATTCCTGTATGAGTTCTAAGAGTTTTGGAGTGGAGTCTTTTGGGTTTTCCACATAAAGTATCATGCCATCTGCAAAGAGTGAGACTTTTACTTCTTCTGTGCTGATTTAGATGTCTTTTATTTCTATTTGTTGTCTGATGGCTGACGCTAAGACTTCTAGTACTATGTTGAATAGCAGTGGTGATAGTGGACAGCCCTGCCATGTTCCTTACCTTACAGGAAAAGCTCTTAGTTTTTCCCCATTGAGAATGACAATTTCTGTGGGTTTTTCATAGATCACTTTTATGATATTGAGTTATGTACTCTCTATCCCTACACTTTGAAGAGTTTTGATCAAGAAAGGATGCTTTACTTTGTCAAATGCTTTTTCAGCATGTATTGAGAGCATCATATGGTTCTTGTTCTTTCTTTTATTAATGTATTGTATCACATTGATTTGCAGATGTTGAACCATTCTTGCAGCTCAGGAATAAATCCCACTTGGTCATGGTAAATAATCCTTTAAATGTGCTGTTGGATCCTATTAGCTAGTATTTTGGTGAGAATTTTTGCATCCGTGTTCATTAAGGATATTGATCTGTAATTCTCTTTTTTGATGGGGTCTTTCTCTGGTTTTGGGATCAAGGTAACGCTGGCCTCATAAAATAAGTCTGTAAGTTTTCCTTCCATTTCTATTTTTTGGAACAGTTTCAGGAGGATAGGTATTATTAATTCTTTTTTAAATGTTTGGTAGAATTCCCCTGGGAAGCCAACTGGCCCTGGGCTCTGCTTTGTTGGGAGATTTTTTGATGACTACTTCAATCTCCTTACTGGTGATGGGTCTGTTCAGGTTTCTATTTCTTCCTGGTTCAGTTGTAGTAGTTTATATATCCCTAGGAATGCATCCATTTCTTCCAGATTGTCAAATTTGTTGGCATAGAGTTCCTCATAATATGTTCTTCTAATTGTTTGTTTCCTTGGTGTTGGTTGTGATCTCTCCTCTTTCATTCCTGATTTTATTTACTTGGGTCCTTTCTCTTTTCTTTTTGGTATGTTTGGCCAGAGGTTTATCCATCTTATTAATTCTTTCAAAGAACAGCTCCTAGATTCATTGATTTGTTCTACTGTTCTTTTGGTTTCTATTTCATTGATTTATGTTCTGATCTTTATTATTTCTTTTCTCCTACTGGGTTTTGGCTTCATTTGCTGTTCTTTCTCCAGCTCCTTTAGGTGTAGGGCTAGGTTGTATATTTGAGACCTTTCCTTTTTCTTGAGAAAGGCTTGTATTGCTATATACTTTCCTCTCAGGACCACATTTGTTGCAGCCCAAAGTTTTTGAACAGTTGTGTCTTCATTTTCATTTGTTTCCATGAATTTTTAAAATTCTTCTTTAATTTCCTGGTTGACCCATTCATTCTTTAGTAGGATGCTCTTTAGCCTCCATGCATTTGAGTTCTTTCCAGCTTTCCTCTTGTGGTTGAGTTCTAGCTTCAGAGCATTGTGCTCTAATAATATGCAGGGAATGACCCTAATCTTTTGGTACTGGTTGAGACCTGATTTGTGACCCAGTATGTGATCTATTATGGAGAATGTTCCATACACTAGAGAAGAATGTGTATTCTGTTGCTTTGGGATGGAATGTTCTAAATATATCTGTGATGTCCATCTGGTCCAGTGTGTCATTTAAAGTCTTTATTTCCTTGTTGATCTTTTGCTTAGATGATCTGTCCATTTCAGTGATGGGAGTGTTAAAGTTCCCTGCTATTATTGTATTATTGTCGATGTGTTTCTTTGATTTTGCTATTAATTGGTTTATATAATTGTTATTTGGTTTATATATAATATATAATTTGATAATATAATTGGCTCCCATGTTAGGGGCATAGATATTTAAAATTTATAGATCTTCTTGTTGGACAGACCCTTTAATTATGATAGAGTGTCCTTCCTCATCTCTTATTGACTATAATAATAGTCTTGGATTAAAATCTAATTGATCTGATATAAGGATTGCCATCTAAGCTTTCTTTTGATGTCCATTAGCATGGTAAATTTTTTCCACCCCCTCACTTTAAATCTGGAGGTGTCTCTGGGTCTAAAATGAGTTTCTTTTAGACAGCAGATCGATGGGTTTTGTTCTTTTATCCATTCTGATATCTTATGTCTTTTGATTGGGGGCATTTAGCCTATTTATATTCATCATAACTATTGAAAGATATGAATTTAGTGCCATTGTATTGCCTGTAAGGTGACTGTTACTGTATTTTGTCTTTGTTCCTTTTTGGTCTATTACTTTTAATCTCTCTCTTTGTTTAGAGTACCCCTTTCAATATTTCCTGTAGGGCTGGTTTAGTGTTTGCAAAGTCTTTTAGTTTTTATTTATCCTGGAAGCTTTTTATCTCTCCTTCTATTTTCAATGACAGTCTAGCTGGATATAGTATTCTTGCCTGCATATTTTTCTCCTTTAGTGCTCTGAATATATCATGACAGTCCTTTCTGACCTGCTAGGTCTCTGTGGATAAGTCTGCTGCCAGTCTTACATTTCTAACATTTGTATGTTACAGACCTCTTGTCCTGAGCTGTTTTTAGGATTTTCTCTTTGTCACTGAGACTTGTAAGTTTTATTTACAAGTAAAACTTGTTAAACTTGACAGGGTGTAGACTTATTTTTATTGATCTTGAGGGGGATTCTCCGTGCCTCCTGGATTTTGATGCTTGTTCGCTTTGCCATATTAGGGAAATTCTCTATTATAATTTTCTCTAGTATACCTTCTGCTCCTCTCTCTTTCTTCTTCTTCTGGGATCCCAGTGATTCTAATATTGTTTAATCTTATGGTATCACTTATCTTTTGAATTCTCCCCTCGTGGTTCAGTAGTTGTTTGTCTCTCTTTTGCTCAGCTTCTTTATTCTCCATCGTTTGATCTTCTATATAACTAATTCTCTCTTCTGCTTCATTTATTCTAGCAGTTAGCACCTCAATTTTGATTTCATCTCATTAATAGATTTTTTCTATTTCAACCTGTTTAGATTTTAGTTCTTTTATTTCTCCAAAAATGGATTTTTATTTCTCCAGAAAGGGATTCTCTAATATCTTCTATGCCTTTTTTGAGCCCAGCTAGCACCTTAAAAATTGTCATTCTGAACTCTAGTTCTGACATATTACCAATGTCCATATTGATTAGGTCCGTAGCCACTGTTAGTGCCTCTTGTTCATTTTTTTTTGTGGTGAGTTTTCCAGCCTAGTCATTTTATCCAGATAAGAATATATGAATGAGACAGTAAAATACTAAAAGGGTGGCAAAGACCCCAGAAAAATATACACTAACCGAGTCAGAAGAGACCCAAAGTCAGGGGGAGAAGAAAGGGGGATAAATTAAAAAGTAAAAAATAAAGGATATATAGATTAGACTAGTGAATTGATTTTGGGTGTATTCTGTTCTCTTAGGAGAAACTACCTCCCAAAATTTTATAGAAAGAAAAACATATATATATATGTATATATATATATATATATACACACAAAAATAAGGATAAACACAATGAAGAGATGGAATATGACTGTAAACTGAAAATTAAAAAAGATTCTAAAAAGGAATGGATAAGATTATCTGGTTGGAAAAACTAAAAAAAAAAAAAGGAGAGAATGTGATCAGGTTGGAGCTAGATTTAGAGTATATTTTGATCTATTAGAAGAAATAATATTTAAAAATTTTAAAGAAAAAACCTATATGTATATAAAAATAAGGCTAAATATAATGCAGGGATAAAATTTGAGTGTAACAATGAAAATTTAAAAAGAGTTTTTAAAAGGTATTGCTAGGATACAATAGTTCAAAAATGTTAAAAGAGGAAAAGTTTAAAAAATAGAATAAGAGAAAAATAAAATTTAAAAAATTTTAACTTTGCAAGACTAAAGGATCATGGGGAAAAAACCATGAATTCTATGTGTTGCTTTCCCCTAGTTCTGGAGTTCCACAGTTCTCATTGATTGGTGAACTTGGTCTTGGCTGGATGTTCTTGCTGATCTTCTGAATGAGGGGCCTGTTGCAGTGATTCTCAAATGTCTTTGCCTGAGGCAGAATTGCAACATCCTTGCCAGCGGCCAGACTAAGTAATCTGCTCAGGTTTGCTCTCAGTAGCTTTTGTTCCCTGAATGCTTTCTGTATGGTTTTGGAGGACAGGAATGAAAATGGCAGCCTCCTAATCTCCAGCCCAGAGGATCTGAGAGCTCAGGGCCCCACTCTCTCAATGTGCCCTCAGAGAAAAGCAATCACTCCCATCTCCCTGATCTCCGGCTGTGCCCTGAGCTCACCTGGTCTTGTCTGTGCATTTCTATCTCTGGTGCACAGCCCCATTTGGTGTCGCCAAACCCAGCAGATCCCTGCTGCACACTTCTGCACTGCTCCTCTTGGAGGAGGGAGGTGAGTCTCCCCAGATCTGCCACTGGTGGGTTCCCTGCTCAAAGATCAGTGGTCTGACTGTGCCTTGGATCATGGTTTAAGGTAACCCCAATCTGAGAGCTCACTCCTCAGCTCCATTTCTGTAGCTGGCTTCCCTGTTCCAATACTTGGGAGCTCTTCCACACTCAGCACTCCTGGTCTTTCTGTGACCCCGCAGGTCCTGAGACACTATCCCCACAAGGGGTCCATCCTTCTTATCCTCTGGAGCAACATCCCTCAATGGAGCATACTTCTAAATGTTCCAATTTTTGTGCTCCGCTGCTCCACCACTTGCAGGGATCCTAACCCTTCCCCCACAATCTCTCTTCCCGCCGCTTCGGATTCACTTAGTGGTCAATTTTATGTTCCTAGAATTGCTGCTCCTCTTCTCTTCTATCTCCTGTTGAGTTTGTAGGTATTCAGAATGGTTTGATAATTATCTAGATGAACTCCTGGGACCTACTGCTATTTCAGTTTCCTACTCCACCATCTCGTTTCCCTCCATGGACCATACAGTGGAACCAGTAATAGCCAAAATCAACTCCTAAGAAAGTTAAATACCAAGTCCATGGAGAATGCCAAGGCAAACTGATGAGCCTATAGTTCTCCCAGATATAAATGTAAGTGATCAGTTCCATGCTCCTAGAAAACAAGCTTGGAAGCCTAGAAAAAATGCCAGCTGATATTGATGTTAATGTGTCATCCAAATGACCTGGCGGCTTCTCTTTGAGAATCCAGCTGATGACTAAGTCAAAAAGCACTAAGGAAATTAAAAATAGGGTTGCCCTTTTTGGGACATTGTGAAATGATAAAATTTCTATGTGATGAGACAAGCGGGAGTGAGTCTGTGTAGAAGTTTCCTAGTTTGATGTATTCTCACCTGTTAAATTTTGCTTTTGAGCTTGTACTTGGGGTGACATATCTATTAAATCATTACCAAATCCAATATCAGCAAGTTTTTTCAATAATTTTTTCTTGTGATTTTATAGTTTAAGGTTTTACATTTACATCCTTTGTCTATTTTGAGTTTATTTTTATAAGTGGTTTAAAATGGAGATCCACTTTCATTCTTTGGCATGTAAATATCCGATTTTCTCAGCACCATTTATTGAAGACACTTTCTTACTTCTATTGAGTATTCTTGGATCCTTTGTCTAATAGTTGATTTTATATGAGTGGGTTTATTCCTGGACATTTGATTCTGTTCCATTGGTCTTTGTCTTTTTTTTATGACAGTGCTGTATTTTTTTAATTACTAGAGTTTTGTAATATATCATGAAAGCAGGAATTGTGATGTCTGGCTTTGTTTTTCTTTCTCAGGATTGATTTGGATATTTGGGATCTTTTGTGGCTTGATATTAATTTTAGGATTTTTTTTCTGTTTCTGGGATAATGCCATTGAAATTTTGATACAGTTTTCATTGAGTCTGCAGATCACTTTGGATAGTAGGGATAATTTAACAATATTCTTCCAATCTATGAATACAGAATATCTCCCCACGTATTTGTGTCTTCTTCAATTGCTTTCATCCGTGTCTTATAGATTACACTATACAGATATTTCAACTTTTTTGTTAAATTTATTCCCAAGGATTTTATTATCCTGATGCTCTACTATATGGGATTGTTTCCTTAATTTAATTTTTTAGAATTTGTTGTTTGTATAGAAACATAAATAATTTTTGAGGTATAATATATATCATGATATATATGTATATGTAATATAATATATTATATTAATTGCAGGTATACAACACAATGACTAAATGTTTGAATGCACTACCAAATAATCACCACAATAAGTTTAGTTACTATCATCACAATACAAACTTACCAAAATTTTTTTCTTGTGATGAAACTTAAAACATATTCTCTTGGCAACTTTTAAAATGCACAACAATATTATTGACTATAGTGACCATGCTGTACATTACATCCCCATGACATTTATTTTACAAAAGAAGTTTGTACCTCTTGACCCTCTTCACCTATTCCACCCACTCCAAACCCTCAATACCTGGCATCCACCATACTGTTCTCTGTATCTGTGAGTTTTTTCTTGTTTCCATTAATTTTTTTTTAATTTATGCATTTAAGTAATCTCTATAGCCAATGCAGGGCTCAAATTCACGACCCTAAGATAAAAAATCACATGTTCTTTCAACCGAGCCAGACAGGTGTCCCAGTTTCTTTTGTTTTCTAGATTTTACATATGAGTGAAACCATAGGTATTTATCTTTCACTGTCTGACTTATTTCACCTAGCATAATACCCTCAAAATCTACCCATGTTAGCACAAATAGTAAGATTTCATTCTTGCTTTTTAAAGATTTTATTTATTTGAGAGAGAGACAGTGAGAGAGAGCATGAGAGGGGAGAACGTCAGAGAGAGAAGCAGACTCCCCATGGAGCTGGGAGTCCAATGCTGGACTCCACCCCAGGACTCCAGGATCCATGACCTGAGCTGAAGGCAGTTGCTTAACCACTTAACCAACTGAGCCACCCAGGCGCCCTAAGATTTTATTCATTTTTATGCCATATATATTTTTTCTTTGTCCATTTTATCTATTGATGGACACTTAGTTTGTTTCCATACTTGGCTATTATAAATAATACAATAAACACAGGCATACATATTTTCAATTACATGTTTTCATTATCCTTGAATAAATACCCAGAAGTGGAATTGCTGGACCATATTGTAGTTCTCTTTTTTTTCTTCATATGGTAGTTCTATTTTTATTTTTTTGAGAAAATTCCACATTTTTTCCATGGTGGTTGCATCAGCTTACATTCCCACCAAGTTTCCACATCCTCTCCAACCTTGATATTTCTTGTCTTTTTCATAATACCCACTCTAAAAAGTGGAGTAATATCTTATTGAGGTTTTGATATGCATATGATGTCATAGGAACCTTCATGTGATGTTGAAGAAATTTCATGTACCTAATGGCAAATTGACAATCTTTGGAAAATGACCATTCAGTTCATCTGCCTTTTTTTAAATTGGATTGATAGTTTTGTACTTATTGAAATGTTTGAGTTCTTCATATATTTTGGACACTGATTTTTTATTGAATATAAATAGAAGTTATATTCTCCCATTCAGGAGTTTGCCTTTTCTTTCTTTAATTAAAGATTTTATTTATTTATTTATTCATTTGACACAGTGAGAGAGCACACAAGCAGGGGGAGTGAGAGAAGAAGAAGCAGGCTTCCCTCTGAGCAGGGAGTCCAATGAGGGGTTTGATTCCAGGACCCTGGGATTGTGACCTGAGCCAAAGGCAGACACTTAATGACTGTGCCACCCAAGCACCCTGGAAATTTGCCTTTTCATTTGTTGATGGTTTCCTTTGCTGTACAAAAGCTTTTTAGTTTGAGGTTGTCCCACTTGTTTATTTTTGTTTTAGAGTCAGATCTAAAAATCATTGCCAAGACCAATCTCAAGAATCTTACTGTCTATTTTCTTTTAGGAGTTTTATGGCTTCAGGTTTTACATTCAAATCTTCGATCCATTTTTTAAGAAGATTTTGTTTATTTATTTGAGAGAGAGAGAGAGAGAGAGAGACATCACAAGTAAGCAGAGAGACATGCAGAGGGAGTGGGCGAAACAGGCTCCCTGCTGAGCAAAGGGCCTGATGCAGGGCTCAATCCCAGGACCCTAAGATCATGACCTGAGCTGAAGGCAGAGGCTTAACCCACTGAGCTACCCAGGTGCCCCACTTTGATCCATTTTTTAAAAAGATTTAATTTATTTATTTGATAGACAGTGAGCAAGCATGATCAGAGTAAGGGGCAGAGGGAGAGCCAGGCTCCCCACTGAGCAGGGAGCTGGATGTGGGACTTGATCCCAGGATCCTGAGATCATGAGTTGAGCTGGAGGCAGACATTTAGCCAACTGAGCAAACCAGGTGCTTTCTTTAACCCATTTTGAGTTAATTTTTGTGTGTGGTATAAGATAGTAGTTTATATTCATTCTTTTGAATGTGGTTTTCCAGTTTTCCCAGCACAATTTATTAAGGACACTATCTTTTCCCCATATATATCCTTGGCTCTTTCATCATAAATTAATTGGCTATATAGGCATGAGTTTCTTTCTGTGCTCTTTATTCTTTCCATTGATCTATGTCTTTTTCTGGCCAATACCATACTCTTTTGATTACTATAGCTTTATAATATAGTTTGAAATCTGAGTATGATGTCTCCCATTTTTTTCCTTAAGATTGCTTTGGTACCTTTTGTGATTCCATAAACATTTTAAGATTGTTTGCTTTATTTCTGTGAATAATGCCATTGGAATTTTGGTAAGGATTAAACCAACTCTGTAGATAGTTTTGGGTAGTATGGACATTTTAGTGGTATTATTTTTTCCAATTCATGATCACAGAATATCTTTCCATTTATTTATGTCTTCTTCAATTTCATTCATCAGTGTCTTACAGTTTTCAATGTACAGATCTCTCACCAACTTGGTTAAATTTGTTCCTGGGTATTTTATTATTTTATTATAATTGTAAATGAGTTATTTTCTTAATTTCTCTTTTGGACAGTTTATTAGTGTATAGAAATGCAACTGAATTTATATGTTGATTTTGTACCCTTTATTAAATTTGTTTATTAGTTCTAACATTCTTTTGGTAGAGTCTTCAGGGTTCTCTATATATAAAATCCTGTCATCCACAAATAGTGACAGTTTTACTTCCTCATTTCTACTTTATTTTTCTTGCCTAATTGTTGTGGCTAAGGATTCTAATACTACATTGAGTAAAAGTGGTAAGTGGACACCCTTGTCTTGTTCCTGATCTTAGAAGGAAAGTCCTCAGCTTTTCACCATTTTTAAAAAAGATTTTATTTATTTACCTGAGAGAGAGAGAGAGGATGAGATACAGAGAAAGCATGAGCAGGACAGAGGGAGAGGGAGAAACAGGCTCCCTACTGAGTTGGGAGCCCCATGCCAGGCTTTATCCCAAGACCCTGGGATCATGGCCTGAGCCAAAGGCAGACACTTAACTGACTGAGTCACTCAGGCACCCCCCACCATTGTTTGATATTAGCTGTGAGCTTGCCATATATTGTCCTAATGATATTGAGGTATGTTTCCTCTGTACCCACTTTGTTGGGAGTTTTTATCGTAAATTTGTCAAATGGTTTTTCTGCATCTATTGAAATGATTATATAATTTTTATCCTTCATTTAGTAATCTGGTGTATCTCACTGATTGATTTGCTGATATTGCACCATCCTTGCAGCTCTGGACTAAATCCTACTTGATCATGTTGTATAATCCTTTCAATTCATTGTTGAGTATGATTTGCTAATATTTTTGAGAATTTTCATATCTATGTTCATCAAAAGTTTTGCCCTGTAATTTTCTTTCTTGTGGTGTCTTTCTCTAGTTTTAATATCAGGGTAATTCTGGCCTCACAAAAATGAATTTAAGAAGTGTTCCTTTCTCTTCTATTTTTTGGAAGATTTTAAGAAGCGTAGTTATTAAATCTTTCAGTGTTTGATGGAATTCACAAGTGAAGACATGCAATCCTGGAATTTTTTTTGTTGGGAGGTACTTGAATACAGATTCAATCTCCTTACCAGTGATCAATCCAATTGTATTTTGGTTTTTTGATGCTATCATAAAAAAAGTTTTAACTAATTTAGTTTTTAGTATTTTAGATTATTAGCATATAGATACATGTTTGATTTTTCTATGTTGATCTTGTATCTTATAATTTTCCTTGATTCATTAGCTGTAATAGTTTTTGTGGGTTTTTAAATGATATTCCATATATAAAATCATGTGATCTGCAATCACAAACATTTTGCTTCTTTCTTTCCAGTTTGAATGACTTTTATTTTGTTCCTTTTCCTAATTACTCTTGCTAGAATTTCCAGCACAGTGTTGAATATATCAATGGTAAAAAACAAACATCCTTGTCTTGTTCCTGATTTGAGGAATGGTTTTCAGGCTTTTAACATTAATTATGTATTTTATGGATTTTTAATATAAATGTTTTTATCAGATTTGGGAAGTTTCTAATGTTCCTGTTTTTCCCTATTATGATAATACTGTGTTTCTTCTTCCTTCTTTTAATTTGACATAGTATATTTGCTAATTTTTCTATGTTGAGTTACCTTTATGTTCCTGAAATAAAACTTATTGGTAATGAAGCAAAACATTGTTTTTTTTAAAGATTTTATTATTTATTTAAGAGTGCAAGAGTACATGCTCACACGTGCATGTGGGAAGAGACAGAGAGAGGGAAAAGTAGACTCTCTGCTGAGAGGAGACCCTAACATGGGGCTCACTCCCAGGACCCCTGGATCATGACCTAGGCAAAGGCAAACACTTAACTAACTGAGCCACCCACGTGCCCTGCAAAACATTGTTTAAGTGTTTCTTAATTCTGTTTGTTAGTGCTCTGTTGGGAACTTTTACATCTATATTTATAGCATTTATTTATTTATAGTTTACTTTTCTTGTGATGTTTCTGTTTATCTTTGGTATCAGAGATATTCTGGCCTAATGGAATAAGTTAACAAGCATTTTATCATTTTTCCTCAAGTTTTTATTTAAATTATGATTAGTTAACATACAGTGTAATATTGGTTTCTGGTGTAGAATTTAATGATTCAACACGTCCATACATCACCCAGTGCTCATCACAAAAAGTGCCCTCTTTAATACCTGTCATCTATTCACCCATCACCCCACTCATCTCCTTTCTGATAACCATCAGCTTGTTTTCTATAGTTGAGTCTGTTTCTTAGTTTTCCTCTCTTTTTCCCCACTATGTTCATTTTTGTTCTTAAATTCCACATCCAAGTGAAGTTATATGGTATTTTTCTTTCTCTTACTGACTTACTTCACTTAGTATAATACATTTTAGTTCCACCTATGGTGTTGCAAATGGCAATATTTCATCCTTTTTATGGCCGAGTAACATTTCATTTTATATTTATACCACTTCTTTTTTTTAACATTTTTATTTTTTTTAGATTTTTTTTTATTAGAGAGAGAGCTCAGGCAATCAGTGGTAGACAGAGGCAGAGGGAGAAGCAGGCTCCCTGCTGAGCAAGGAGCTCGATATTGGACCGATCCCAGGACGCTGGGATCATGACCTGAACCGAAGGCAGCCGCTTAACCAACTGAGCCACCCAGGCATCCCGATACCACTTCTTTCTTATCTGTTCATCAGTTGATGGACATTTGGGCTGTTTCCACAAATTGGCAATTGTAGATTGTGCTCCTATGAACATAAGGGTGCATGTATCCATTTGAACTAGTGCTTTTTTTTTCAATTTAATCTTATTTTTTCAGCGTTCCAAGATTCATTGTTTATGCACCATACTCAGTGCTCCATGCCATATGTGCCCTCCTTAATACCCACCACCAAGCTCACCTAACCTCCTATCCCCTTCCCCTCCAAAACCCTCAGCTTGTTTCTCAGAGTTCAAAGTCTCTCATGGTTTATCTCCCCCTTCGATTTCCCCCAATTCAATTTTCCTTTCCTTCTCCTAATGTCTTCCATGTTATTCCTTATGCTCCACAAGTAAGTGAAACCATGTGATAATTGACTTTCTCTGCTTGACTTATTTCACTCAGTGTAATCTCCTCTAGTCCCTTCCATGTTGATACAAAAGTTGAGTATTCTTGTATTTGGGTAAATGCCCAATAGTATGATTACTGGATCACAGGTTATTTCTATTTTTAGCTTTTTGAGGAACTTCAATACTATCTTCCACAGTGGCTGCACCAGTTTGCGTTCCCACAAACAGTGCACAAAAGTTTCTTTTTCTCCACATCCTTGCCAGTACTTGTTTCTTGTGTTTTTTATTTTATATTTTAGCCAATCTGACAGGTGTGAAGTGATATCTCTTTGTGGTTTTGATCTGCATTTCCTGATGATGAGTGATGTTGAGCATCTTTTCATGTGTCTGTTGGCCATCTGCATGTCTGCCTTGGAAAAATGTCCATTCATGTCTTCTGCCCAATTTTTATGTGGATTGTTTGGTTTGCTGGTGTTGAGTTTTATAAGTTCTTTATATATTTTGGATACTAACCCTTTATTAGGCTTGTCCTTTACAAATATCTTGTCCCATTTCATAGGTTGCCTTTTAGTTTTGTTGATTTTTTTCCTAGAGGAGAACACAGGCAGTAACCTCTTTCACATTGGCTGTAGCAACTTCTTTCTAGATATGTTTCCTAAGGCAAGGGAAACAAAAGCAAAAATAAACTACTGGGACTACATCTAAATAAAATGCTTCTGCACAGTAAGGGAAACAATATTTTTCTATTTTTAAGAGTGTGAAAAGAATTGCAGTTCATCTTTTTTAAGTGTTCCATATACTTAGAGAAGCTGTTTCATTTTGGATTTTTCCTGTGTTGGGAAATTTTTGATTACTGATTTAGTATATGTGTTACCAAAGTGAACACTGATTACTGATTTAAACTCTCCTTTTTTTTTAAAGTAATCTCTAAGCGCAATGTGGAGTTCAAACTTACAATCCCAAAATCAAGAGTTTGCATGCTCCAGACTGAGCCAGCCAGGTGCCCCTTAGCTTTTATAGTTATTCAAGTATTTTATATTTCTTCTTGAGTAAATTTTCATAGTTTGGGTATTTCTAGAAATTTGTTGATTCCATCTAGGTTGTCAAATATATTGGCTTACTGTCTTTCATAGTTTCATAATTCTTCTTATACCTGTATGATTGGTGCTAATGTTGCTGGTTTTATTTTTGACTTTAGTAAATTTGTCTTCTTTTGTATTGGTAATTCATTTTCTTCAGTTTTTAAAAATTTGAGTATAGTTGACACACAATGTTACAGTAGTTTCCGGTGTATGACTGAGTGATTCAACATCTCTATATGTTAGTCTATGCTAAACACAATTGTCACCATACAGCTCTATTACAATATCACTGACTATTTTCCCTGTGCTATACTTTTTATTCCTATAATTTATTTACTACATAACTAGAAACCTGTACCTCCTACACCCCTTCACACATTTTGCCAAATCACACCCACTACAACAATTAGTTCCTTCTCTGTATTTTTAGTTCTGATTATTCTTTTTATTTGTTTGTTTTGATATTAGACTCCACATGAATGAAATCATATTTGTATTTCTCAGTCTGACTTATTTCACTTAGCATAAGTGCCTAGGTCCAATCATGTCCTAAATTGCAACATCTCCTTTTTAGTGACTGTATAATATTCCATCATACATGCACATGTGCACACACACATACACACACACACACACACGCACTACATCTTTATCCATTCATTTATTGATGGACACTGGGTTTCCTTCTATAGCTTGGCTATTTAAACAAAGCTGCAATAAACATAAGTGTGCATATATAATTTCTTTGGGTAGAGGAATAATTAGATTTATGACATATCTATCTTAAATTTTTTTAAAGATTTTTTTATTTACTTGTCAGAGAGAGAGAGAGAGTGCACACAAGCAGACAGAGGCAGAGAGAGAAGCAGGCTCCCCACCGAGCAAGGAGCCTGATGTGGGTGGGACTTGATCCCAGGATCCTGTTATCATTACCTGAGCCAAAGGCAGTGGCTTAACCAACTGAGCCACTCAGGTGTCCCTCTATCTTAATTTTTTTGAGGAAACTCCATACTGTTTTCAACAATGGCTGCACCAATTTCCATTCCCATAAAGAGTGTATGAGCATTCTTTTCTCTTTTTCATCCTCACCAACACTTGTTATTTCTTGTCTTTTTGATTCTAGCCATTCTAACAGGTGTAAGGTGATACCTCATTGTGGTTTTTATTTGCATTTCCCTGACAATTAATGATGTTGAGTATCTTTTAATGTGCCTGCTGGCCATCTAATGTCTTCTTAGGAAAAATTTACACTTGGGTCCTTTCCCTATTTTAAATGAGATTGCCTTTTTTCAGTCTTTAGTTGTATAAGTTCTTTATATATTTTGGATATTCACCCCTTATCAGATATATCATTTCCAAACATCTTCTCCCTTTCAGCTGATTGTCTGTTTTGTTTCCTTCACTGTGCAGAAGCCTTTTATTTTGGTATATTCCCAATAGTTTATTTTTGCATTTGTTTCCCTTGTCTTGAGAGACATATCTAAAAAAATATTGCTGCAGCCAATGTAAAAGAAATTACTCCCTACGTTATCTTCTAGGATTTTTTATGGTTTCAGATCTCACATTTAGGTCTTTAATACACTGGTGTGTGTGTGTGTTTGTGTGTGTGTGTGTGTGTGTGATGTTAGAAAGTTATTCAGTTTCATTCTTTTTCATGCACCTGTTCAGTTTCCCAACATCATTTGTTGAAGGAACTGTCATGTTCCCCATTGTATGTTCTTTCTTCTTTTGTCATAGATTAATTAACCATATAAGTGTGAGTTTATGAGCCCTCTATTCTGTTCCATTGATCTATGTATCTATTTTTGTGTCAGTACCATAATCTTTTGATTATGACAGCTTTGCACTATATCTTGGGACCTGGAATTGTGATACCTCCAGCTGTGTTTTTCTTCCTCAATATTGTGAAGGCTATTCAGTGTCTCTTGTGGTTCCATACAAATTTTAGTATTATTTATTCTATCTATTCTTGGCTCTAATCTTTATCATTTTCATTCTTCCTCTAGCTTTGCATTATTAAATCCTTTTGTCAGGTCCCTAAGTCATATTGTTAGGTTTGTGATTTGAGATTTTTTTCTTCCTGTTTAATATGAGCAATTAAAACTATGCACTTTGATCTAAACTTTGCTTTTGCTCTATTCCATAAATTTTGGTAATCATGGTTTTTTTTATTACCTCCAAGTATTTTTTATGTTCTTTGTGCTTTTTTTCTTTTACTCATTGGTTAAGAGTCATTATAATTTTTCCATAATTGTGAATTTTTAAGATATTCATCTGTTAATTTTTTCTAGTGTCTTTCCATAGTGGATAGATATTTGCATTATTTCATTTAAAAATTATTATTGCTTGTTTTGTAGCATAACATATGGTCTATCCTGGAGACTGTCCCATAGAAATTTGATAAGAATGTATTCTGCTGTTGTTGGGTAAGTGCACTATAACTGTCTTTAAAGTCTTGTAGGTTTATAATGTTGTTCAGTCCTTTTATTTTTCTATTGAACATGGGGTACTAAAGTTTTTCATCATTATTATTGAATTTTCTAGTTCTCCTTGCATTTCTGACAAATTTTGTTCCATATGTTTTGGTATTTTATTGTTCGATGCATGTTTAAAATTATTATATCTCAGAGGCATTTTAAGATGGTGACATAGGGAAACCCTGAATTCCCCTCCCCTTATAGCACATTGAATCTACATCTATGTATAGAGCTATTCTTTCTAAAGTAGATATGAGGCCTGATTAAACAGATTCTGTTCAACAGATGATAAAGGGACCACATGGAAAAGGGTAGGAAAAAAAGATATGGTAACCATAGGAAAACCTACCCCCAATGCAGTAGGGGGAGTTATCACTGAAGGACCCACATGCAGACTTGTCCACTCTGGTACACAGCAACAACAACAACAAAAATCAGTTATTCAAAGGTCAACTGGACTATAAGTGAAAGAAGTCTATAAACTAACCTTAGAGCATTTATGGCATGGTGTAGGGACAGCTGGAAACTCCTTGGTCAAAGTCCCTGATGATCATCATGGTTTATTTTCTCTTAACCTCGATAGCATGAATGAAAGTAAGGTTCAGATGTTGTAGCTTGCCTGAGAGGTCCACTTCAGTGAGCCCTGAGCCTCTAATTCTTTCCAGCTTTAGTTATTTCCCCAAGGCAGTCCTCTGCTTGCACACACCCTAGCTCCTGTGATCCCACCAAGGTGGCTTTCATGTGGCATGTGCTCAGACTCCCCCAGCAGCACTTGTTTTAGCTGTTTTGACAAAACCGTCCCAGCACAATGCACACTGGGAAACCCCAAGCCCATGGCCACTGGAGCTTATACCATCTACTTAAAGTGACCCATTCGTGGCACCATCAAACCCAGGAAAAGAATGGAGGAGCATAAGAACTTCAACAAAGATTTAGAAAACATAGGAAAGTACCAAACAGAAGTTGAAGAACTGAAAAATACAGTAACTGGTCTTAGAAGATACACTAGAGGAAATCATCACATTAGATGATACAAAAGAATGTATCAGCAATTTGGAAAAAATAATAGTGAAAAATCACCTAATCAAAACAGTAAGAAGGGGAAAAAAGGAATTTAAAAAATGAGAATAGTTTCAAAGACCTCTTGGACAGCAGAAAGTTTTATACAGTTTGCAGAATGAGAAGAGTAAAAGGGGCAAGGAACTTATTTGAACAAACAATGGCTAAAAACTCCCCTAACCTGGGGAAGGGAACAGACATCCAATCCAGGAAGCACAGAGCACCAAACCTCATGAACCCAAAAATATCCTCATCAATATATATTATAATTAAAATGGCAAAAGCTAAAGACAAACTGAAAATCTTAAATGCAATAAGAGAAAAACAAATAGTTACATACAAGTAAAATCTCATAAGAAGGTCAGTTGATTTTTCAGCAGAAACTTTGCAAGGCTGAAGGGAGAATGGCAGTGCTGAAAGAAAAATACTGACAGCCAAGAAAGTTCTACCTAACAAGGTTATCATTTAGAATTCAGGGGGAAATTGTTTTCCAATCAAAAGCTAAAGGAGTTCATTGCCACCAAAACAGCCTTATAACACATGTTTTCTTTATGCCAAAAAGGCCATAAGTAGAAATAAGAAAACATATGAAAGAAAAAAATCTCACTGATAAAGGCAAATAGTAAACTAGCCACTCAAAGGCTATTGTGAAGTTTAGAAGACAACTATAATTATAATAAGTAGTTAGGGGAAACACAAAATTAAAAATTTCAAATAAAGCATCAAAACAAAATGTTGGGAGAGGAGTAAAAGAAGTGCTTTTAGAATGCATTGAAAATTAAACAACTATTGGATAACCCTAACCCAACAGACGCAAGAAAAGATGTTCAACATCACTCATTATCAGGGAAATGCAGATCAAACCCACAAAGATATATCACTTCACACCTGTCAGAATGGCTAAAATAAAAAACACAAGAAAAAAATATTGGCAAGGATGTGGAGAAAAAGGAACTTCTGTGCACTCTTAGTGGGAGTACAAACTCGTGCAACCAATGTGGAAGATGGTATCAAGGTTCCTCAAAAAGTTAAAAATAGAACTATCTTATGATCCAGTAAGTGCTCTACTAGGCATTTCCCCAAGTACAGAAACACTAATTCAAATGGATACATGCACCCCTATATTTACTGCAGCATTACTTACAAAAGCCAAATTATGGAAGCAGTTCAAGTGTCCATCAAAAGATGAATGGATAAATAAGAGATTATATACATATGCATATTCCATCATATGCATATATTCAGCCATAAAAATAACAAGTTGCCATTTGCAACAACATGGATGGAGCTAGAAATTATGATGCTAAGTGAAATGAGTCAGCCAGAGAAAGACAAATACCATACTATCTCACTCAGAAGTGGAATTTAAGAAACAAAACAAATGAGCATATGGAAGGAAAGAGGCAAACCAAGAAATAGAGTCTTAATTCTAGAGAACAAACTGATGGGTACCAGAGGGTAAGTAGGTGGGGGGAAGGATGAAATTGGTGATAGGGATTAAAGAGTACACTTATCATTATGAGCTAATGACTAATATATAGAATTGTTGAATCACTATATTGTACACCTGAAATTAAAGAGCAGTTTATGTTCACTGTACTGGAATTAAAAACTTAATTTAGAAAAGGAAGGAAAAGTAGAAAAGGAAGAAACAATATCAATCTTTCTTAACCTTTTCCAAAAAATCTGAAGAGAAAAAACTTTCTAATTCATTCTATGAGGCCAGCATTACACCAATACCAAAGTCAAAGACATTACAAGAAAACTACAGACCAATATCCTTAATGAACATTGATGTAAAAATCTTCAATAAAATACTATCAAAAAGAGTTGAGCACTGTATTAAAAGGATTATAAAACATAATCAAGTGGGATTTAGTCCCGGAATGCAAGCATGATTCAAAATATGAGAATTTCTCAATATAATGGCTACATCAACATAATGAAGGGAAAAAACACATAATCATCTCAATTTATGCAGGAAAACATTTGACAAAATTCAGCACATTTTTAAAAAAAAGATTTTTATTTACTTATGACAGAGAGATATAGCGAGAGAAGGAACACAAGCACAGGGGACCTGGAGAGGGAGAAGTAGGCCCCCCGCTGACTAGGAAGCCTGACATGGGACTTGATCCCAGGACACTGAGATCATGACCTGAGTCAAATGCAGATGCCTAACAACCAAGCCACACAGGTGCCCCGTCAGCTCCTTTCATGATAAAAAAAATGCAACAAAACAGAAATAGAAGTAAACTAACTCAACATATGCCATATATAAAAATCCAAAGCAAACATCATAATCATAGGGTAGTTCTATTTTTAACTTTTTGAAGAACCTCCATACTGTTTTCCACAGTGGTTGCACTAGTTGGCATTCCTGCCAATAGTGCAAGAGGGTACCTGTTCTCCACATCCTTGCCAACACCCACTGTTTCTTGTGTTTTTGATTTTAGCCATTCTGACAGGTGTGAGATCATATCTCATTGTAGTTTTGATTTGCATTTCCCTGATGATAAGTGATATTGAGTATCTTTTCATGTGTCTGTTGACCATCTATATGTCTTCTTTGGAAAAATGTCTATTCCTGTCTTCTGCCCATTTTTAATTGGATTATCCACTTCTTAGGTCTTTACCCAAAGAATACAAAAATACTAATTTAAAAGGATACATGCACCCCGATGCTTATAGCAGCATTATCTACGGTAGCCAAATTATGATAACAGCCCAAATGTTCATCAATTGATGGATGGGTAAAGAAGATGTTGTGTACGCATATACAATGGGATATTTCTCAGCCATAAAAAAGAATGAAATCTTGCCATTTGCTATGATGTGGATGGAATTACAGAGTATTATGCTAAATGCAATAAGTCACCCAGAGAAAGACAAACACCATATGATTTCACTCATATGTGGAATTTAAGAAACAAAACAAATGACCAAAGGGGGAAAAAGAGAATGGCAAACCAAGAAAGACACTTAAGAGAACAAGAGGGGAGGTTGGTGGGGGAATGGTTTAAATAGGTAATGGGAATTAAGGAGTACACTTGTTGAAATGAGCACTGGGTGCTGTATGGAAGTGTTGAATCACTAAATTGTACACCTGAAACTAAGAATACACTGGTGTTAACTCACTGGAATTTAAATAAAAACCTTAAAAAGTCATAATCAATAGCGTAAGACTGGAAGTATATCCTCTCATATTAGGAAAAAGACAAAGATGCCTATTTGTGCCACTTCTATTCAACATAATGCTGGAAATGATAGCTATAGCAATTAGTCAAGAAAAAGAAATAAGATGCATGTAAGTTGAAAAGGAATAAATACAATTATTTCTGTTTGCAAGTGATGTGATCACATATGTAAAGTACACTGAAGATCACCCCCCCACACACAAAAACTATTAGAACTGATAAATAAATTCAGAGTAGTAGAAAATACAATGTCAAAAATCAAATGTTCCATCTCTATACACACACAATTGAGAATTTGAAAAAAATTACAAAAATAATTCCACAACAAAAATAGTAAAATACTTAGAAAATAACTTAACTGAGAGGTTGAAAAATATGTACAATGAAAACAATATAAATAAATAAATAAATAAAAACACAAAAAGAGGAAACAGTGAAACATTGCTGAAAGAAGTTAAGGAAGACAGAATTAAATGGAAATGCATCCCATGTTTATGGGTTGGAAGAGTTAATATTTACAAAACGACAAAATTCCCAAACACGATCTGCTGGTTCAATACAATGCCAATCAAAATCCCAATAACATTTTTTGGAGAAGAAGAAAAACCCATCTTAAAATTCATATGGAATCTTAAAGGACACTAGTTAGAAAAATCTTTAAAAAGAAATTCAAAACTGGAGTTGTCACACTTCTTTATTTCAAATCTTACTACAATAGTCAAAACAGCCCTGTTCCTTTTTTTAAAGATTTTATTTATTTATTTGACAGATTGAGAGAGAGCACAAGTAGACAGAGTGGCAGACAGAGGGAGAGGGAGAAGCAGACCCTCCACTGAGTGGGGAGCCTGATGTGAGTCTCAATCCCAGGACCTGGGTTCATGACCTGAGCCAAAGGCAGCCTTTCAACAGACTGAGCCACCTAGGCGCCCCAACAGCCATATTCTGACATAAGGACAGCCATATAGACCAATGAAATAGAGTACAGAGCACAAAAATAAATCCTCACATATATCATCAATTTTGTTTTACAAGGATGCCATGACAATTAATGAGGAAAGGAATATCTTTTTAAAACTGTGCTAGGAAAACTGGCTATCCACATGCAAAAACATCCACATGCAAAACTGGCTATCCACATGCAAAAACAGTTTGTACACATATCTAAAACCATACCTAAAAAATTAACCCAAAGTGGATCAAGGACCTAAATGTAAATACCAAACCATTACACACTTAAAAGAAAACATAGGACAAAATCTTTATGACATTGGATTTGGAAATTATTTCTTGGATATGACTAAAAAGGCACAGAAAAAGAAAAAATAGACAAATTGGACTTCATGAAAGTTAAAATATTTTGTGAATCAAAGACACTATCAACAGTATAAAAAAGAAACCCACAGAAGGGGAGAACACATTTGCAAATAATATATCTTATAAAGGATTAATATCCCAAATACATAAAGAAATCTTAAAGCTAAACAATAAAAAAACAACCCAGTTGCAAAGGATTTGAATAGACATTTTTCCAAACAAAATATGTAAAAGGGCAATAAACATATTAAAAGACTCTCAACGGGATGCCTGGGTGGCTCAGTTGGTTAAGCAGCTGCCTTCGGCTCAGGTCATGATCCCAGTGTCCTGGGATCGAGTCCCACATCAGGCTCTTTGCTTGGCAGGGAGCCTGCTTCTCCCTCTGCCTCTGCCTGCCACTCTGTCTGCCTGTGCTCACTCTCTCTCTCTCTCTAACAAATAAATAAATAAAATCTTTAAAAAAAATAAAAGACTCTCAACACCACTAATAATTATGGGAATATATATCAAAAATACAGTGAGATATTGCCTCCACCAATTAGGATTGCTACTGTCAAAAAACAGAAAACACCTCGCACCTGTCAGGACGTCTATTTTCAAAATAAAAAGATAACAAATGTTGGCAAGGATGTGGAGAAATTGAATCCCTTGTGCACCACTGGTAGGAGTGTAAAATAATCCAGTCATTGTGGAAAACAACATAGCAGTGCCTCAAAAAAATTAAAAATAGAATTTCCATATGATCTAATGATTCCACTTCTGGGTATATACCCCAAATAATTGAAAACAGGGCCTCAAAGCAACATTTGTACATCATGTTCATAGCAATATTATTCACAGTAGCTAAAATGTGGAAGCAATCCAAGTGCTTACTGACAGATTAATGGACATGTAAAATGTGGTATATGCATCCACTGAGACATTATTTAGCCTTAAAAAGGGAGGAAATTCTGTACTATGTTATAACATGGATGAATCTTGAGGACATTATGTTAGGTGAAATAAGTCAGTTCAAAAGGACAAATACTGTATGATTCTACTTTTAAGAAGTATTTAGGGTATTCAAAATCATATAGACAGAAAATAGTGGTTTTCAGGGCTAGGGGGAGGGGAGAATGGGGAGTTATTGTTTAATAAACATAGAGTTTCAGTTCTACAGTATGAGAATTATGAAGCTGGATATTGGTGATGGTTGCAAAACAATGTGAATGTATTTATTTATTCAGGTTTGTTGAGACATAATTGACATAGTACATTGTGTAAGTTTAAGGCGCACAAAATGTTGATTTGATTCAATTGTTTATTGTAAAACGATTGTAGCTATACATTAGCTAACATCTCCATCACATTACATAATTACCATTCCTTTTTTTTTTAACCACTCCTTTTTGTGGTAAGAACATTTAATCTGGGATGCCTGGGTGGCTCAGTTGGTCAAGCGGCTGCCTTCGGCTCAGGTCATGATCCCAGCGTCCTGGGATCAAGTCCCACATCGGGCTCCTTGCTCGGCAGGGAGCCTGCTTCTCCCTCTGCCTCTGCCTGCCTCTCTGTCTGCCTGTTCTCTCTCTCTCTCTAACTAATAAATAAATTTTAAAAAATCTTTAAAAATTTAAAAAAAAAGAACATTTAATCTACTCAGCCAGAATATATTCATCTTATTACTGGCAGTTCATACTCCTTAACCAATCTCTCTTCATTCTCCCATTCCCCTAGCCCCTAACAACTACCACTTTACTCTCTATTTCTGTGAGATCGTATTTTTTAGATTTCACATAGAAGTGATATCATAAAATATGTGTCTTTCTCTGACTTACTTCACTTAGAATAATGCCCTCAAGATTCATCTAAATTGTCCAAAGTGGCAGGATTTCCTTATTCAGGGCTGAATAATTCTCCATTATATGTCTAATTAACAAATATTTATATTTATGACTATTGCATTTTATAAATTTTATGTTTGTTCTATTATATATTTATATATTATGTTATACATATATGTATATGTGTATACATATATAGACATGTATATTATGTATGTACATAATACAATATCTATATCTATATCTATATCTATATCTATATCTATATCTATATCTATATCTATATAGTCATGTCTCCTTTATCCATTCATTCACTGACAGACACCTAGGATGTTTCCATATCTTGGTTATTGTGAATAAAGCTGCAATGAACTTGAGAGTGCAAATATCTCTTTGAGATCCTGTTTTCATTTCCTTTGGATATATACCCAGAAGTGCAATTGCTGAATGATATGGCAGTTCAATTCTTTATTTTTTGAAGAACTTTCATACTGTTTTCCATAGTGGAGGCACCAATTTACATTCTCAAAAGCAGTGCAAAAGGGTTCTTTCTTCCCATATTCTTGACAACACTTTTTATCTTTTGAGTTTTTGATAATAGCCATTCTAGTAGGTGTAAGGTGATATCTCATTGTGGTTTTGATTTACAATTTTTCTGATGACTAGTGGTGTTGAGCATCTGTTCATGTATCTTTAAGCACTTGTATGTCTTCTTTGCAAAAGTATTCTGATTGTCCATTTTTGTATCTTATTTTATTTTGCTATTGAGTTATGAGTTCTTCATATATTTTAGAGATCAGTAACTTACCAGTTATATGATTTGCAAATATTCTGTACCATTATGTAGTTTGTCTATTTTGTTCATTTTTGGCTGTGTACAAGCTTTTTAGTTTGATGTATTCCCACTTTTTTATTTTTGTTTTTGTTGCTTGTGTTTTTGGTGTAGTATCCCTGAAAAAAAAAAATGTTGCCAAGACCAGTGTCAAGAAGGTTTTTCCTTAATAAAAAATAAAAAAATAAAAAAAAGGTTTTTTCCATTTTCTTCCAGGGGTTTCACAGTCTCCTATCTTTTAAATCTTTAATCCATTTCAAGTTACTTTTTGTGAGTGGTGCAAGATAAGGGTCCAATTTCATTCTTCTGCATATGGTCATCTAGTTTCCTTAACGCTGTCTATTGAAGAGACTATCCTTTCTCCATTTATAACCTTGGCTCCTTTGTCAAAAGTTAGTTGACTATGCAATGGTTTATTTTTTGGCTCTCGATTCTATTCCATTGGTCTATGGGTCTATTTTTATGCAAGTACTATATTCTTTTGACACTAAAGCTTTATAGTATAGCTTGAAACCAGGAGGTATGATATGTCCAATTTTGGCCTTTTTTTTTTTTTAAGTCAGGATTTCTTCAGCTATGTAGGATGTTTTGTGACTCTATACCAATTTTAGAGTTTTTTTCTATTTCTGTGAAAAATGCAACCAGAATTTTGATAAGGTTTTTCAGATATCTAGATGACTTTATATAGAATGGATATTTTAACAATATTACTTCTTCTGATCCGTGAACACCGACTCTCTATTTGTTTGTGTTCTCTTCAGTTTCTTTATCAAAGTTTCATAGTTTTCAGTGTACAGATCTTTCACCTCCTTGATTATATTTATTTTTAAGTATTATATTGCTTTTGATACTATTGTAAATCAGGTTGTTTTCTTAATTTCTCTTTCTGATAGTTTGTTGTTGGTATATAGAAATGCAACTGATTTTTGTATGTTGATTTTGTATCCTGCTACTTTACTGAATTCCTTGATTAGTTCTAAGTTTTTGGTGTTTTCAGAATTTTCTATATTTAAAGCATATCATCTGAAAGCAAAGACAATTTTAATTTTTTCTTTCCAATTAGGATGACTTTTTTTTTCTTGAACTATTGCTAGGATTTGGACTTCCAGTACTATATTGAATAGGAGTGGTGAGAGGAGGCACAGTTATCTTGACCTTGGTGTGATACAAAAATGTTAAAACCTTTGACTATTGAGTGTGTTACCTGTGGGTTTGTCATATAAGCTTTTTACAGTGTTGAAGTATGTTACTTCTTTACTCAATTTGTTGAGTGTTTTCATCATGGAAGAGTGTTATTGTTTTTGCACCTACTGAATCAATAATAATTTTATCTTTCATCTTATTAATGTGTTCTAGCACATTTAACCATTTGTGTGTGTTGAACCACCCTTGATTCCCAAGGATAAACCTCACTTGATCACAGTGTATTTTAACATGCTATTGAATTCATTTTACTAGTGTTTTGTTCAGAATTTTTGCATCTGTATTCATCAGGAATATTGGTTAGGGATATTGATCTGTACTTTTCTTATAGTGTCATTGTCTGGCTTTGGTATCAAGGGTAAACCTGGCCTCTTAAAATGAATTGAGAGTGTTCCCTCTTCTACAATTTTTGGGGAAACACTTAAAAAATGTTCACATTGATTATTCTTTAAATGTTTGGTAGAATTAATGAGTGAAATCATCCAATCCTGGCCTTCTCTGTGTTGTGTTTTAATTATTGATTTAATCTCCTTACTCATCATTTCTCTATTCAGATTTTCTATTTCATCCTGAATTAGTCTTGGTAGGTTGTATATTTCTAAGAATTTATTCATTTCTTAGGTCTTCCATATTTTTGGAGTATAATTATTCATAGTAGTCTTTTATGATCTTTTGTATTTCTGTGGTATTGATTGTAATATCTCCCTTTTATTTCTGATTTTATTTATTTGAATTTTCTCTCTTGATTTATCTTCTAGATAAACTTTTATCAATCTTCTTTAACCTTTCAAAGAACCAGCCTTCACTTTTGTTAATATTTTTCATTGCTCTTCTAGTCTCTGTTTCATTTATATCTGCTCTGATCTTTGTTTTTCCTTCCTTCTGCTAACTTGGGACTATTTCTTCTTCTTTTACTAGTTTCTTGATAATGTTAAGTTCAGTTGTTTATTTGAAAGCATTCTCTTTTTTTTTTTTTGTAACGTAGGCATTTACTGCTATAAACTTCTTCAAAGCATTCTTGCAGTATCCCCTATGTTTCATGTTGTGCTGCCACTTTCATTTGTTTCAGGGTATTTTTTATTCCCTGTTTGATTTCTGCCTTGACCAATTGGTTCAAGAGCTTGTGTTTAATTTCCACATATTTACAAATTTTGCAGCTTTCCCCCTGTGATCAATCTAATTTCATACCACTGTGCTCAGAAAAGATATTTTGTATGGCTTCAAACTTCTTAAATTTGCCAAGTTTTGTTTCTGACTTATTATAAAATCTACCCAGGAGTAGGCTCCATAAACAATTTAGTAAGGTACTTATTCTTCTGGTGTTGGATGAGTTTTTGTATATGTCTATTTGGTACATTCTGTCAAAGTGTGTTTGAAGTCCAACTTTTCCCAGTTGATTTTCTGTCTGGATGATTGACCTATTTTTTAAAAGTTTTTATTTAAATTCCAGTTAGTTAACAGTGTAATATTAGTTTAAGGTGTACACTACAGTGATTCAACAATTTCATACAACACCTGATGCTCATGACAACAAACTCACTTCTTAATTCCCACCACCTATTTAAGCCATACCCCTCCCTGCACCTGCCCTCCAATAACCACAGTTCTCTGTGCTCAAGAGTCTGTTTCTTGGTTTTCCTCCTCTCTTTTTGCCCCATCTGATAATGTGTTTGGTTTCTTAATTTCTACATATGAGTGAAACTATATGATATTTGTTTTTCCCTGAGTAACTTATTTCACTTAGCATAATACTATCTAGTTCCACCTATATTGTTGGAAATAGCAAGATTTCATTCTTTCTATGATTGAATAATATTCGATTGTATTTATACACCACTTCTTTTTATCCGTTCATCAGTCAATGGATATTTGGGCTATTTCCATAATTTAGCTACTGTAGATAATGCTGCTGTAAACATTGGGGTGCCTCCCTGCCCAGTGGGGAGTCTGTTTCTCCCTCTCTCTTTGCCCCTCCTCCCTGCTCATGCCCTCTCTCTGTTTCTCTCTCCCTCTGCCTCTCAAATAAAATCTTTAAAAAAAAATAAACATCAGAGTGCATGTATCCCTTCAAATTAGTGTTTTGTATTCCTTCAGCAAATACCTAGTAGTGCCATTGCTGGATGATATGACATTTTTTTTAAGATTTTTATTATTTATTTATTTGTCAGATAGAGAGAGAGCACAGGAGTGAGCACAGGCAGACAGAGTGGCAGGCAGAGGCAGTGGGAGAAGCAGGCTCCCCGCTGAGCCAGGAGCCCAATGTGGGACTCGATCCCAGGACGCTGGGATCATGACCTGAGCCGAAGGCAGCTGCTTAACCAACTGAGCCACCCAGGCATCCCTGATATGACATTTCAGTTTTTAACTTTTTGAGGAACCCCCATACTGTTTTTCACAGTGGCCATGCCAGTTTGCATTCCCAACAGTGCAAGAGGGTTCCCCTTTCTCCACATCTTTGCCAACCTGTTGTTTCTTGTGTTGTTGATTTTAGCAAATCCGACAGGTGTCAGGTAATATCTCATTGTGGTTTTGATTTGCATTTCCCTGATGGTGAATTATTTTGAACACCTTTTCATGCGTCTGTTGGCCATGTGGATGTCTTCTTTGAAAAAAATGTCTACTCATGTCTTTTTCCCATTTTTAACTGGATTATTTGTTTATTGGGTGTTGAATTTTATAAGTTTATTATATATTTTGGATACTAACCCTTTATCGGATATGTCATTTGCAAATATTTTCTGTCATTCCAAAGGTTGCCTTTTAGTTTTGTTGATTATTTCCTTCACTGTGCAGAAACTTTTTGTTTTGATGAAGTCCCAATACTTTGTCTTTGTTTTTATTTCTTTTGTCTCAGGAGACATATATAGAAAGAAGTTTCTATGGCCGACTTCAGTGAGGTGCTGCCTGTGTTCTTCTCCAGGATTTTGATGGTTTCCTGTCTCGCACTTAGGTCTTTAATCCATTTTGAATTTATTTTTGTGTATGCTATAAGAAAGTGGTCCAATTTCATTCTTTTGCAAGTTGCTGTCCATTTTCTCCACCACCATTTGTTGAAGAGACAATCTTTTTCCCATTCCACATTCTTTTTGCTTTGTTACTTGGCCAAGTTTACTTTGCCGTATGGTTGTAGGTTCATTTCTGGGTTTTCTATTCTGTTCTATTTATGTGTGTGTGTGTGTGTGTGTGTGTGTGTGTGTGTGTGTGTGTTATGTTAGTCACCATAAAATACATCATTAGTTTTTGATGCAGTGTTCCAAGATTCATTGTTTATTTACAACTATGTGTCTATTTCTCTGCCAGTACTGTAATGTTTTAATCACTACAGCCTTGTAATATAACTCAAAGTCCACAATTGTGAGGACTCCAGCTTTGCTTTGCTTTTTCCAGTTTGCTTTGTCTATTTGGAGTCTTTTGTGATTCCATATAAATTTTAGAATTGTTTTTCTTTAGCTCTGTGAAAAAAATGCTGTAGGTATTTTGATAGGGATTGCATTAAATGTGTAGATTCCTTTGGATAATATAGACTTTTTTCCTTTAAATCAGAAATCTAGTAGTATCATTTTTTACTATGTTCAAGTAGCCAACATAGTTTTTGATGTAGTGTTCAATGATTCACTAGTTGCAAAAACACCCTGTGCTCATCACAACATGAGCTCTCCTTAATGTGTTACCCTATCTTCCCACCCCTCCCCTTCTATAACATTCAGTTTGTTTCCCAGCGTCCAAAGTCTCTCATGGTTTTTCTCTCTTTGTTTTCTTCCTATTTATTTTCCCTCCCTTCCCTTGTGCTAGTCCTTATATTCCACATATGAGTGAAACCATATGATAATTGCCTTTCTCTGCTTGACTTATTCTACTTAGCATAATCTCCTCCACTCCCATCCATGTCAATGCAAGTGGTAGGTATTCATCTTTTCTGATGGCTGAGTAATATTTCATTGTATATATGAACCACATCTTCTTTATCCATTCATTTGTTGAAGGACATCTCCACTCCTTCAACAGTTTGGTTATTGTGGACATTGGTCTGCTGCTATGCACATTGCTGCTATGAACATTGGGGTGTACGTGTCCCTTCTTTTCACTACATCTGTATCTTTGGGGTAAGTACCTAGTAGTGCAATTGTTGGGTTGTAGGGTAGCTCTATTTTTTACATCTTGAGGAACTTCTATACTATTTTCCAGAGTGGCTGTACCAGCTTGCATTCCCACCAACAGTGTAAGAGGGTTCCCCTTTCTCCACATATTCACCAAAAATATAGACATTTTCACAACATTTGTTCTTCCAATCCATGAGCATGCAATGTCTTTGCATTTCTCTATATTGTCTTGAATTTATTTCATCAGTGCTTTATAGTTTTCAGAGTTCAGCTTTTTCACCACTTTAGTTAGATTTATTTGTAGTTATCTATGGTTTCTGGTGCAACTGTAAATGGGAATCATTCCTTAATTTCTATTTCTGCTGCCTCATTATTGGTGTATAAAAATGCAACAGATTTCTGTATGCTGATTTTGTATCCTGTGACTTTACTGAATTCATTTATCAGTTCTAGCAGTTTTTTGATGGAGTCTTTTAGGTTTTCTATATATTGTATCATGCCATCTGCTAGTAGTGAAAGTTTGACTTCTTCCTTGCTAATTTGGGTATCTTTTATTTCTTTTTGTTGTCTGACTGTGGTGGCAAGGACTTCCAGTTGTATGTTGAATAAAAGTGGTGAGTGGACATCCCAGTCTTGTTCCTGACCATAGATGAAAAGCTCAGTTTTTCCCCATTGAAGATGATATTAGGTGTGCCTTTTTCATAGATGGCCTTTATTATGTTGAGGTATGTTCCCTCTAAACCTATTTTGTTCAGTTTTTTTTTTAATCATGAATGGATGTTGAACTTTGTCAGATGCTTTTTCTGCATCTATTGAGAGGATCATGTGGTTCTTTTCTTTTATTAATGTGGTGTATCACATTGACTGATTTGCAAATATTGAACTTGCTGCCCAGGAATAAATCCCACTTGAGCATCGTGAATCACTTTTTTAATGTATTGTTGAACTTGCTTTGCTAGTAATTTATTGAGAATTTTTGCATCCATGTTCATCAGGGATATTGTCCTGTAGTTCTCTTTTTTGTAGATACTTTATCTGGTTTTGGTACCATGGTTATACTTCCCTCATAGAATGAGTTTGGAGGTTTTCCTTCCTCTTCTATTTTTTTTTGAACAGTTCAAGAATAGGTATTAATTCTCCTTAAATGTTTGGTAGAATTCATCTGTGAAGCATCTGCCCCTGGACTTTGTTTTTTGGGAGTTTTTTGATTGCTGATTCAATTTCTTTACTGGTTATTCATCTGTTCAAGTTTTTTTATTTCTTAATACTCCATTTACATAATTGGGCAGATATCTAAACAGAAAATGAAGGAAAAGACTTTGAATGACACACTGGGGCACATGGACTTAAGAGATATATTCAGAACATTTCATCCTAAAACAGCAGAATACACATTCTTTTCAACTACACATGGGATATTTTCCAGAACAGATCACATATTAGGTCACAAATCAGGCCTCAACAAATACAAAAGTACTGAAGTCATACCACGCACCTTTTCCGACCAAAACACTATGAAACTAGAAATCATCCACAAGAAAACATTTGGAAAGACCACAAACACATAGAGGTTAAAGAACACGCTACTAAACAATGAATGGGCCAGCCAGGAAATCAAAGAATAAAAAACAAACATGGAAACAAATGAAAATGAAACACAACAGTTCAAAACTTTTGGGATGAAGCAAAAGAAATCCTAAGAGTGAAGTATATAGCAAACAGGCCTATCTCAAGAAGCAAGGAAATTCTGAAATAAGTAAACTAACTTCACACCTAAAGGAGCTAGAAAAAGAAAAACAAATGAAACTTAAAGCCAGCAGAAGGAAGGAAATAATACAAATTAGAGTGGAAATAAATGATATAGATACTTCAAAAAAAAACCAAAATGATAGAACAGATCAATGAAACCACAAGAAGTTTCTTTAAAAAATAATAAAATTGATAAGCTCCTAGCCAGACTTATCAAGAAAAAAAGAGAAAGGTCTCAAATAATAAAGCCACAAATTATAGAGAAGAAAACAACCAACACCACGAAAATACAAACAGTTATAAGAGAATATTATGAAAAACCATATACCAACAAATTGGACAACCCGAAGAAATAGATACATTCCTAGAAAAATGTGAACTACCACCAAAACTTATCCATTCTTCAAACTGGGGTATTAAAGTCACCAACTATTAATGTATTGTTTTTTTATTTCTCCCTTTAGATGTATTAGTATTTCCTTAATTTGTCTTTGTGCTCCAATGTTGGGTGCATATGTATATTTACATTTTCTATGTCTTGTTGCATTTATCATTGTCCTTACATAATAACTGCCTTTGCCTCTTATTATGTTTTTTTTTAATTTAATGTCTACACTGGCTAATACAAGTAATACTACCTCTGTTCTCTATTATTTCATTTGTGTGAAATATCTTTTTCCATCCCTTCACTTTGAGCCTATGTGTGTCCCTAAAGCTGAAGTGATTGTCTTTTAGGTAGCATATAGTTGGATCTTGTTTTTTTCATACATCCAGCTATTCTGTATTTTGATTGGAGACTTCAATTAATTACATTTAGAGTAATTATGAATAGGAAGGAATTACTAACACCACATTATTAGTTATTTTGCAGCTATTTTATAGTTTCCATGTTTCTTTCTTCCTCCTTTACTCCTTATATTTGTAAATTGGTGATTTCTTGTGGAGTTATGTTTTGATTCATTTCTCATCTCTTGTGAATCTACCGTAGATTTTTGCTTTTAATTACTGTGAGTCTTATACAAACATCTTTAAGGTATACAGTCTATTTTTTGCTGATAAAAATATAACTGGGGACGCCTGGGTGGCTCAGTTGGTTAAGTGGCTGCCTTCAGCTCAGGTCATGATCCCAGCGTCCTGGGATCGAGTCCCATATCCGGCTCCTTGCTCTGCGGGGAACCTGCTTCTCCCTCTTCCTCTGCCTGCCTCTCTGTCTGCCTGTGCTCGCTCTCTTTCTCTCTCTAATAAATAAATAAAATCTTTAAAAAAATGTAACTGTTATTACATACCTAAACTCTCCCTTTTTATATATATTTTTAAAGATTTTATTTATTTATTTGACAGATAGAGAGATCACAAGTAGGCAGAGAGGCAGGCAGAGAGAGAAAGGGGGAAGCAGGCTCCCTGCTGAGCAGAGAGCCCGATGCGGGACTCGATCCCAGGACCCTGAGATCATGACCTAAGCTGAAGGCAGCGGCTTAACCCACTGAGCCACCCAGGCGCCCTCCCTTTTTATATTTTTTATATCATTTATATCTTTTCTATTGTGTATCCATTAACAAATTGTTGTAGTTATAGTTATTTTTAATACTTTTGCTCTTTAACCTTATACTGGAGTTAAGTGTTTAGCACATCACCAAATTACAGCATAGTGTATTCTGAATCTGACTATGCTTACTATTACTGGTGAGTTTTATACTTGTGTATGCTATTGTGTGGCTTAGCATCTATTCATTTCAGCTTGAAGATCTTTTTTCAGGATTTTTTGTAGGGCATGTTTAGTGGTGGTGATGAAATTTCCCAACTTTTGTTTATTAGGGAAAATCTTTATTTTGCCTTCATTTCCATTGGAGAACTTTACTGTGCAAAGCATCCTTGGTTGACAGTTTCTTTCTTTCAGCACTTTGAATATATCATCTTTTTCTTTCCTGGCCTGCAAGACCCCCACTGAGAATTCCACTGACAGCCTTACAAATTTCTTTTGTGTGAATTATTGTCTTGTTGATTTTAAAACCTCTATCTTTGATTTTAGACAGTTTTCTCATTTTATTTCTTGGAGAAACTCATTTAGGATTGAATATTCAGATGACTACTAGCTTCATAAACTTGGATGTCCAAATCCAGGTTTTGAAGTTCCTAGCCATTATTTCTTTAAATAAGCTTTCTAACCATTTCTCCCTTGCCTTTCTTTCTGGGACTGAAATATGTTTACTATTTACCTTGATGGTGTCACCACAGCTTTGCAGGCTTTCTTCATTCCTTTTCATTTTGTTTTTTTTTCTTTTTACTCCTCTGATTAGATCATTTCTACTGATATGATGTCTAGTTCACTAGCTGTTCTTGGCCGAGTTTGATGTTGAAACTCTACTGAATTCGTCAGTTTAGTGATTGCATTTTCAGCTCCAAAATTTGTTTGTTTCTTTTTCATGTTTTCTATATCTTCATTGAACTTCTCATTTTTCCCTTGTTTACCTGATATCAATAAATTTCCTATCTTTGTTCTCTTGTAGCTTCCTAAGAATCTTTAGGACAATTATTTTGAATTCCTTGTCTGACATTTCCTGGGTCTCCATTTTTGGGGACCAGTTACTAGAGGTTTACTGTACTCTTTTGGTGGGCTATGTTTCACTAATTCTTCATGATCCTTCTGGACTTTTGTAGGTTTCTGCACATTTTAGGAAGCACTCACCTCTTCCAGACTTGTGGACTGAGTTAGGTACAACTTTTACCTGTGGGTGGGAACACACAGAGCATACTCTCACCCTTTCTAGTTGGGCACCACCTGTGGGTGTATGTGATGTCACTGGGCCCAGGTAAGCATGATGTTTTTTTGGATCAGACCAGTGAGGTACAAAGCACTGACAATTAAGTGGCCCATTATGTGCACTGCAGGTAGTGTGTAGTGGCTAGAAGGACTGCTGGGGTCATCAGGGACATCTCCAGGTCCAGTGGCTATGGACCATAGAAAGCAATGGTCAGAGTTGGTAGTGCATGCACACTTGGCTACAGCGATCAGCTTTAGGTGTCTATGCAATGGCAAAAGCCAGTTGAGACACACATGTAGTAGGAGGGGCTAGGGCAGGCAGCAAGGGCCAAGGCAATCTACACTGGCAGCTTCTGGAAGCCCTAGCTGTGGGTGTGATCTTTTGCATTTGCTCACTCTCCCCTCAGTCGTGTGTGGTGCAATGGAGGGCAATGATGAGCCTTTGGCTAGTGGTGTGCAGGTACACCAATGGAATGCCTAGTCTTGAATGTGCACACTTCTGTGGGGTTCAGCCAGTGAGGTCCAGGCTGGTGTTTTGTACTCACACAAGTTCATAACACTGAGATGGCTTCTGTGCAGATTCTGGGCTTTAGCAGGAGTGGGGAGGGAAACCCATGTAGCTGAAGAGGTCTGAGTGGACTGCTGGTGTGGGTCCCGGGTCTGGCAGGGGCAGAGAGAGGAGGAAGAAGGGAAGGGCTCAGGAAGTTGGTGTCCACAAGCACAAATACATGTAGAGTGAAAGCCAGTGAAAATTGCAGGGTGTCCACGGTGACTGAGCTGGCAATTGGTTACTTCTTCAGTGTCGAAACCTACTGAGTTTGTTTGCAGAGCATGTCTCTGTGAACCAGGGTCACTCCATTTTGTGTCTCTGCTATTAATAGCTAAGGCTTTTCCTCCTTGCTTCTAGCCATTTCTATTTATGTCAACTTTGCTCATCTGGGCAGAATTTAAAGAGAGACCTTCCCATGATGCCCTGAAATGCTGGAGCTGCTGGTTGTTCACATCATTCTGGCTTTCCTGGTGAGAGGAACTTTTCCTAGCTGGAAAGTTCTCTCTTGGAACTGAACAATGCTGACTTGGTTGATGGGATGAGTCAGGTAAAATGAAACTTTTCTTTCTCTTCTTGTGCTATTATTCTCATATTGTTTGCTCTATGGTGCATTTAAAATTTCTCAAGTAGTCTCTAGAACTCCCCAAAAGCTGTTTTTATTAATGGAGAGCTGTGTAATTGTTGATCTTTCTCAGAGGACAGAGAGGTTGAGGTCACCTACATCACCATTTGGATCACTTTGAGAACCTCCAATGTGGATGTATTTAATACCATAAAAATATTATTAAAATAAGTATTAAAAATATCTTAAAATGAGCACAAGGATGATAAATGTTATTGTATGTGTATTTTGCCACAATGAAAAATAACTAGCCTGAGATAATGTAAAAAAAATGAAGAAAAATGACAAAGCCTCAGAGACCCGTTGGACACTATTATCAAATCAACATATTTATGATGGAAGTCCCAGGAAAAAGGAGTAGAGAAAAATTGGCAGAAGGAATACTTGAACAAATTATGGCAAAAAGAACTTTCCAATTTTGATGAGAAACATTAATCTAGACATCTAAAAACTCAACAAATTCCTAATCCACACCTAGACACCTTATAGTCAAAACTGTCACAAGCCAGATACAAAGAATATTTATAGCAGCAAGACGAGAACATCTCAACACATGAAAATGATACTCAATAAGAATAATAGCTGACTTCTGATCAGAGCTCATGGAGTGGGATAAAACTGCTTAAAGACAAAGATAAAGACTGAAGACCATTAATTGTGTATATAACAAGACTATCCTTCAACAACAAAAGAGAAATTAAAACATTCCCAGTTTTAAAAAATGGATTTTATGATTAGCAGCCCTCTCCTACAATAAGTACAAAAAAAGAGTTTTTCAGGCAGAAATAAAAGGACTCTAGGCAGTCACTTGAATCTACACAAAGAAATTAAAAAGCACTGTCAAAAGTAACTACATAAATAACTATAAAAAACAAATTTTTGGTAACTTTCCTCCTATATGCTTTAAAAGATAACTGCATAAAAATAATAATTATGAAACTATTTTGAATGACTATTAGTATATAAAGATAAAATTTGTGCAACAATAATAATACAAATAGGTAGAGAAGAAACAGAGCTGTACTGGGGCTAGATTTTGGACACTATGGAAATGAAGTTGCTACTAAATTGAACTGGATTTTTTTTTTACTTAAAATGCCAATTGTAACACCCTGGGTAGTCACTGTAAATGTAACTGAAAAAGATGGTAAAAGAAAAAAGATGAATTAAAATCACACACTAGAAACTATCTACTTGCAAAAGAACATAACAAGGACATACATAGGAACAAAAAATCATAAAGACATATAAAACACAAAAAGAAAAATGGCAAATTTAAGTCAGTCCTCACTAGTAATTATAAAAATGTATCAGTAACTCTAATCAAGAAGCAATGATTGGTGGAATAAACACAAAATATGATCCAGCTATATGCTGTCTACAAGAGACATGGTTTGGATTAAATGGCACAAATACAATAAGAGAAACAGATGGAAATTATATCATGGAAAGACTAACGAAGAGATACCTGGAGTGGTCATATTAATATCACACAAAATAATCCTTAAAAAGAAAAGTATTGCCAGAGTAAAAAAAAAACATGTTATACTGATAAGACATAACCATTAAGATATAACAATTATATGATATACACATACACCCCAAAGCTACAAAATACATAAAGCAAATCTGAAATAAATGAAGGAAGAAATGAATAATTCAAGAATAATAGCTTAAAACTCCAGTACCCTGCTTTAAGTTATTGATAGAAAATTAGGCAAAATATCAATTAAAAGAAAAAATTCAACAACACTACAACCCAAATAGATCTAATAGTCATCTATAGGAAACTCAACCCGACAACTACAGAATACAAATTTTTCTCATGTGCACATGGAACTTTTTCCAGGTTAGAACATATGCTAGACAATGGAACAAGCCTTAAATTTAAAAGGTTTAAAATAATGAAAAACATGTTGCCTTACCACTATAGAATTAAATTAGAAGTCAGTAACAGAATGAAATTTGAGAAACTCTCAAACATGTAGAAATTAAATTACCTACCTCTAAATAATACATGAATTAAAGAAGAAATTACACAAAAATAGAACATACATTAAGATGAATTAAAATAAAAATACAACAAACCAACTTAAGGGATTTTGCTAAAGCAATGCTTTGAGAGAAATTTAAATATAAACACCTATATTAAAAAAGAAAGATCTCAAATCAACAATCTAAACTTCAAACTTTAAAAACTAGAAAAAGAAGATAAACCTAACTCAAATCAAGAATAAGCAAGAAAATAATAAATATTAGGTAAGAAACTAATGAAAAAGAAAATGTAAAAAAATTAAAATCTATGAGACAAAATTTTGGCTCCTTTGAAGATATCAAAAAAATTGACAAACCTTTAGCTAAAGTTACTAAGAGAAAAAGAATAAAAGACTCAAATTAATAAAATCAAGTAACCAGAGAAGATATTTTTTATGTTACTAGAAGTTTTTTTTTGTTTTGTTTTTTAGATTTTATTTATTTATTTGAGAGAGAGAGAGTGAGAGAGAGCCCAAGATGGGGGAGGGGTAGAGGGAGAAGCAGACTCTGCTGAGTGGGGAGCCTGATACAGGGCTCAATCCTGCAACTCTGGGATCATGACCTGAGCCAGAGACAAACACTTATGCCCAGGCACCCCTAGAAGTTCTGTTTATACACAACTTTTTAGAAAGACCTTAAGGCATATAAAAAGATGCATTTGTAAATGAAGTAAATTCTACCCAATAAAGAACAAACATACCAATATTTTTGTCGAAATACTAAAAGATATAATTTTGCAGCTCTAGAAGGACAGCTAAAAGGAATAGTTTATCACAAAACTAGGAAAATTTTTAATCCAGGGAGTTATTTTTTATGTAACTGCAAGATGATTAATTAATGGTTTGCTCAATTATTTTTTGAAGCATCCGAGTAAAACTAATCAGTATATTCAGAGAAGATATTTTTAATGGTCTTACAAGTATTAAAAACCTTGAGTCCAATACAAAAAATAAAATCTGCAAGTCAGCAAAGAATATCTTAAATGAAATGAGCAAATTCCTAGAAAGACACAAGCTATCAAAACTGACTGAAGATGTAGAATATATATATATATATATATATATATATATATATATATATATTTTAAAGGGATTAATTTAACTTTAAGAAACTTATCAAAAGTAAAAGTTCAGGACCAGATGGTTTCACTGGTGAATTCTGCCAGGCATTTGAAGAATTAATACCAATATTGCACAAAAAATACTCATAAAATAAAAGAGGAAGGAACAACTTCTAATACATTCTATGAGGCCAGTATTACCCAGATATCAGAACCAAATAAAGATATCACAAAACAAAAGAAACAACAACAACAAAAAAACCACTGTAGGATGTCTTTTTGTGAATATATGTAAGCAAAAATCCTCAGCAAAATACAAGAAAACCATATTGAAAAGTATATAAGAAAATTAGACACCATGACCAAGTGGGATTTATCCCAGGAATACAAAACTGGTTCATCATATGAATATCAAACAACGTAATAAATCATGTTAATAAAATAAAGGACAAAACCACAGGATCATCTCGATGTGACCTTTAATGATAAAACTCTCAACAAGGAAGGAATAGAAAGGAATTCTCTCAGCCAGGTAAAGGACATCTATGAAAAACACACAGCTGACAGTATACCTAATAGTGAACTACTAAATGTCTTTCCTCTAAAATTAGGAACATTTTGAGGATGCTCATGCTTTCCACTTCTATTCAACATTGTACTGGAGGTTCTACCCATGTCAATCAGACAAGAAAAATAAGTAAAATGCATCCAGATTAGAAAAGAAAAAAGTAAAATACTCTCTAGATGCAGATGATGTGGTTATGTATAAAGAAATTTTTAAATAATCTACTAAAACTATTAGAACGATTAAACAAGTTCATCAAGTTTATGGGATGGAAAACTAATATATACAATGTAATTGTATTCATATGTGCTACCAATAAGTAAGGGAAAATAATGTAAAGAAAATAATGTCATTTACAATACCATCAAAAAAATAAAGCATGTAAGAATATATTTAACCAAAGAAGTACAAGATTTATACACTGAAAACTACTAACTATTGATAAAGAAACTTTAAAAGATCTAAATAAATACAAAGATAATTCCAGGTTTATATTCAAAATACTTGATATGGTAAAGATGGCAGTACCACCCCAATTGATCTACAGATTGGTGCAATTGCTGTCTAAATCCAGGTTGGCATTTTTGCAGAAATTTCAGGCTGGTACTAAAATTCCTAATGAAACTCAAGGGACCCAGAATAGCAAAATAGTACTGAAAAATAGCAATGTTGGAGGACTCATACTTTCCAAAGTTAAACTTGATAGAAAGCTATATCAATTAAGACTGTATAGTATAGTAATATTGGCATAAGAACAATAATATATTTGGGTAAAGATGTGGTAAAATTGAAACGTCCATCATTAGTGAATTTTTAAGAGTGTACAGATACTCTAGAAAACATTTTGGCAGTTCCTCAAGAAGTTTAACATGGATTCCCCCATATAACCCAGCAATTCTACGCTTTGATATATACCCAAGAAAATTGGAAATGTACATCTGAGGGAGAAAAAAAACTTAAATGTTCACCGTGACATTATTTACAATACCCCCAAAATTCAAATCTCTATTAATTGGTAAGTGGATAAACAAAAGTTGATGTATATATTCAATGGAGTATTATTCAGCCATAAAAAGGAATTAAGTACTCATATATGCTACAATATGAATAAATTTTCAAGGCATCATACTAAGTAAAAGAAGCTAGTCATAAAAGACCTCATATTGTGTGGTTTCCTATATTTCAAATGTCCAGAATAGAAAAATCTCTATATAAAGTATATTAGGGTTTTCCTGGCACCTGTGAGGAGGGCTTTTGTAGGCAATGAGGAGTGACTGCTAATGGGTATGGGGTTTCTATGTAGAGTGATAAAAATGTTCTGGAATTAAATAGTGGTGATGATTGCACAACTTGATAAACTAAAAGTCATTGTATAATCTTAAAGGGTGAATTTTATGGTATATGAATTATTTCTCAATTTATAAATAGATAATATAATAAGAATGATACTAAGCACAGGAGTCATATCAATAAAGATAAGTGGAATTAACTTGCCTATTTACATTTTTTGTTTTTCCAAATTGGCTCATTAAAGAAAACTCAATTTGTCTTATGGTCACCGTGTAGAGTGTGGAATGGACATCAAGGAAGTTTTATAGTTTAGATGTCAACACTGATGGTACCTCAGTGCAAAAAAGTTATTAAAAAGTTTATCACGTGGTACATAAACAACGAATATTGGAACACTGAAAAAATAAAATTAAATAAATAGATAGATGGATGTACATCCCAAAAAGAAATTAAAAAATAAAAAGTTTATAACACTGTGGGATTTTCTTTCAAGAGCAGGTCTGCTACATGCCATTCAGGGTGACAAGAGCAAAGCAAAGGTATGATTTTAGCTTTTATTGTGTCTGAGACATGAGGTAATGGGAAATGTATCTGAGCATGGGCTAGGGTTTTTGTGGTTTTAGGTCCTTACAAGGTCAAGGAGGAGAAAGCTTGTGTTTTCTTATTGGTTTGCTCAGGTATGGGATAAAAAGGGTAAAATGTAGTGATGGGACTGAAAGTTGTTTATATTTAAACATCAAAAATGGGCTACATCAAACTAAAAACTTTAGCACAGTGAAGGAAACAATCAACAAAACTAAAAGGCAATCTATAGCCTGGGAGGAGATATTTGCAAATGACATACCTGATAAAAGAGCTAGTAACCAAAATATATAAGGAACTGATGCAACTCAAGACCCAAAACCAAATAATTTAATTAAAAACTGGACAAAAGAGCTATTACAGCCTCTTTGGAAAACAGTATGGTTGTTCCTCAAAAAGTTAAAAATAGAGCTACCCTACAACCCAGCAATTGCACTGCTAGGTATTTACCACAAAGATACAGACATAGTGAAAAGAAGGGGCACATGCCCCCCAATGTTCATAGCAGCAATGTCTATGATAGCAAAATTGTGGAAGGAGCCAAGATGTCCTTCAACAGGTGAATGGATATAGAAGATGTGGTTCATATATACAATGGAATATTACTCAGCCATCAGAAAGGATGAATACCTACCATTTGCATTGACATGGACGGGAGTGGAGGAGATTATGCTAAGTGAAATAAGTCAAGCAGAGAAAGACAATTATCATATGGTTTAATTCATATATGGAACATAAGGAATAGAATGGAGGACAATAGGGGAAGGAAGGGAGAACTGACAGTAGGGGAATCAGAGAGGAAGACAAACCATTAGAGACTCTGGACCCTGGGACACAAACTGAAGGTTTCAGAGGGGAGGGGATTAGGGGGATGGAGTATCTGGGTGATGGTTATTAAGGAGGGCACGTGTTGTGATGAGCACTGGGTGTTATACACAACTAATGAATCACTGAATGCTACATCAAAAACTAATGTTGTACTATATGGTGACTAACTTAACATGATAAAAAAAGAAAAGAGCTAGCTGAGGAGAAAATAAATAAATCAGATAACTATTTTTTTAAAATGGGCAAAAGACACTAATAGACATTTCTCCAAAGAAGACATCCAGACAGCCAACAGACACATGAAAAGATGTTCAATATCAGTCATGATCAGGGAAATGTACATCAAAACCACAATGAAACATTATTTACAACTGTCAGAAGGGCTAAAATAAACAACACAAGAAACAACAAGTGTTGGTGAGGATGTGGAGCAAAAAGCAAGCTTTGTGCACTGTTGGTGGAACTGCGAACTGATGCAGCCACTGTGGAAAAGGGTATGGAGATTTCTCAAAAAATTAAAAATAAAATTACCCAATGATCTAGTAATCACACTACTGGGTATTTACCCAAAACAAATAAATACTAATTCAAAAGTATACATGCACCATTTTGTTTATTGCAGCATTATTTACAGTATTCAAACTATGGAAGCAGCCCACCAATAGATGAATGGATGAGTACACCTGGGTGGATCATTCAGTTAAGCATCTGGCTTGGTTCTGGCTCAGGTCATGATCTCATGGGTCATGAGATTGAGCCCCACATCAAGCTCCACATTCAGCAGGGAGTCTGCTTGAGGATTCTCTCCCTCTGCCCCTCCACCCACTTACTATCTCTTTAAAGTAAATGAATCATTAAAAATAGATGAATTGATAAATAAGTGATATATATTATTCAGCTATTTAAAAGAATGAAATCTTGTCATTTGCAATGTCATAGATGGGCCAGAGAGTATAATGCTAAGCAAAATAAGTCAGAGAAAGATAAATGCCATATGATTTCACTTCTATGTGGAATTTAAGAAATAAAACAAATGAACAAAGGGAAAAAGAAAAGAAGGAGAGAGAGAGAGAGAGATAACCCAGAAACAGACTCTTAATTGTGGAGAATAAACTGATAGTTACTAGAGGGGAGATGGGTAGAGAGATAGGTGAAAAAAGAGATTGAGGAGGGCACTAGTGATGAGAACTGAGTGATGTATGGAATTGATGAATCATTATATTTTATGCTTGAAACTAACATAACACTGTATTTTAACTGCAGTGGAATAAAAATAAAAATAAATAAAAAAGAAGGCTTTATCAAAATCCTCTGAGTGCTCAGATAAAAAATAGAGTCAAAGTCTATAATAATTCGGGGAGGAGTCAAGATGGCGGAGAAGTAGGAGGCTGAGACAACATCAGCCAGCAGGAGATCAGCTAGATAGCCTATCAAACCATTCCGAACACCTACAAATCCAACAGGAGATCGAAGAGAAGAAAAACAACAATTCTAGGAACAGAAAATCGACCACTTTCTGAAAGGTAGGACCAGCGGAGAAGTGAATCCAACGCGACGGGAAGATAGACCCCAGGGGGAGGGGCCGGCTCCCGGCAAGCGGCGGAGCACAAAATCAGAACTTTTAAAAGTCGGCTCCACGGAGGGACATCACTCCAGAGGCTAAACTGGGGTGAAGACCTCACGGGGACAACGTGGACTCAGGTCCCGCGGGGTCACAGAAGGATCGGGGGTGTCTGAGTGTCGCAGAGCTCACAGGTATTAGAGCGGGGAAGTCGGCTGCGGAGACAGAGCCGAGATTTCCTAGTGGTCTGTGACACGGACCGGTGCTCTGTGGCACTGGCCGGTGCTCTGTGTGAGGCGTCCCCACAAGATCCGGGGAGACTCCGACCCGGGAGAGCTCAGGGATCTACGGGCTCCGGAGACTCCAGGTGGGACTCTGCCAGAGACAGAGACGCTTGATCACAGGCTGGGTGAGCTCGGAGCACTCCCAGAAGCCAGTGAGACGGGACTGCTTAGGCACGATTTTCTCTGAGCGCGGTCTGCAGGCGCGCGCGGTCTGCGGGTGCGCGCAGTGTCGGCGGGCCCGCGGGGTCTGCGGGCCTGCGGTGTCTGCTGGCGCGCGGTGTCTGCGGCGGACGCGCGCGCGCACTCTCCGGCGCAAACATGGGCGAGGGAGACTGGAGGGATTAAACGCTTTTCCCTGAAGGCGCAATGAAGACTGGGGCCCCTAGCCCTCGGCTCCTCTGAACCGGAGATTGGGAGGCCGCCATTGTCATTCCCGTCCTCCAGAACTCTACAGAAGGCGCGTTAAGGGAACAAAAGCTCCTGA
>ML094950.1:51046-64357 GCA_003697995.1 Taxidea taxus jeffersonii | reverse complement strand
TTCTAAAACTGGAAAGCTAATTTTTTCCCTCTACATATTGGTGGGTTTTAAGGAAGACCCCTAACTCTGGCCATATAGTTTCCTATGCTCAGTGGACTTCTCACCATCTTTACCATTGAAGATCTATTTTTTTTTTTTTAGATACAGTTCCACTCCACGATTCCCTTGATCTTCTTAGCATTTAAGAATTATGATTTCGCCTGATGTCCCAAATTAATTTTTGCTGCTAGTATTTATTTAGTTCCTAGCTGACAGTATCTGCACCAAAAGTGATAATCTTACATTGCTTTCCTGGAGCTTTAGCTAAATTGTGAGGCCCTTGAAGGCAGGAACCACATAATATTTCATTTTCTAGCCTAGATTCCTAGTGTGGTACAAATTTATCCAGATGCTCTATAATATTTTAAGGTAGTAGCAGTGGTGATATTGGTGAAATCTAAATCTAGCCTTATAAGTATGTTCACAAGACTTCAGGGTGACAAGCATGCTGTCAACAGATATGCACTGAATCCAGGAACCTCCACTTCCTAGCTGTATGACCTCAGATAAGAAATTTCACCTTTGCAAGCCTTTGTAAAGATTAAATGAGTTAAAACATTTAAAGTACTTAGCAAAATACTCAGAACATAGGAAAGACAAAGGAGAGACAAAGCAATTGATTAATAGCTAGCAATACCTTGCTATCAATAAGCTAAGAAATACTACTTCTCTTCTTCCTCAGACTCCTCCTTCTTCTTTATTACTGTTAACTATCATCATTAAACTTTTATTGGCCATATCAGTAGCTCCTATTCTGATAGCTTCCTCCATCCTTCAGGTCTTCTGAAATTGATGTTTGACTTCACCAAGGAGTCCTGATACTTAATCTTTCCTTTCCTTAGGGTCTACTCCACATTGCCCATCACATTTTCCTCTCTACTGAGCCTGGATTCCCAAGTCAACCAACTTTCTCTTTAGGACTCTCAATGCTTAACAACATTTATCCTGCCAACCTTCAGCCCTGGGCCAAGCTCATACTATGACTTCATTTCTTTCTACAAGTTCCCAAATACTTGTAGGCTGGAGATCATCCCTACCACAGCAGCAATCATGATCAGTTCAAGGACACTAATTTGCCACTGTGGAGACAATTTGATATGCAGCCTCAGTTGAATATTTAATGCCACTGGAGAAGGTTTTTCTTGATCATTCTCCTATTCCAGGAGCATCTATCTATTCAAATCCTTGCCAGTTTCCTCAAAATTCTTTCTCAATTCCTGAGAGTGGGTCTTGAGGATTGCCTTTCTAACAAGTTCCCAGTTGTTGCTGGTGCTGCTACATCCCTTCCCAATTAAATTTTTCCACAAAATAGTATACATATACTGAATCCATTTGCCTGCTACCAAAAACTCCTTACCCTACTTTCAGTCTTGTTTCCAAATCGATTAGTTCACAGAAATAACTATTTGTGTTGGCATTGAGGATGTTCCTAAGTTACTATACCCAATAAATATATTTGGATCTTCATCTTCTCTGATAGAACTTGATACTTGCTATTCCATTCTTAAATTTTTTATGGTTTTAGTGATATATTTTTTCAGTTATCCTCTTTCCACTTTGATCACCTAGGATCTTACTCATTTCTTCTACTTGCTCATTTCTTTTATTTATACGTTGTGTCTGTCAATCAGGCACATGTGCATTCTTGTCACTGTCTCTAACTAAATATTTTCCTGTGGTGATCTCATCCAGGATTATTATTACATACACAATTCTGTTTCTCAAATCTATATTTTTGGCCATTTGTTGATTCAACCTCCGTCTGCCAGGGGTCTCACAAATTGCAGAAATTCAACATGAAAAAAAATCTCATTTAATACTTAAACTTGTTCTTTTTCCTGGTTAATCAGGCATTGGGAATTTGAAGATATTATAACTAGAGGACCTAAAAACACTAATGGTCACACTTCCTAAAAGTCAAGATCATGACCAGTAAATGAAGAGTTTTGGTCTCAAACTCCAATGTATTTTAATGTAAGTAGGGTTGTGCCACATAGAGGATTAATTCATTTTTAAATTTATCCATTCAGCAAATATTTATTGAGCACCTTCCCTATGCCAAATATTGGGATAAGTTCTGGGGATATAGTGCTGACCAAAACACAGAGTGATCTGCTTCTATGGGACTTAAGTTTTAATGCATGAGACAGATATAAAAATCTCACTAATATATGATTGTAGTAGGTATTATAAAGGAAATAGAGAGGATTTAGTATGATAGAACAATGGGGAAATATATGTTAGATTAGGGCATTAGTTTGGAAGAACATCTTTGACGAAGTGGCATTTAAACTGAGTCCAAAAGAATAAATAGGAATTGCCCAGGTGAACAGTTAGAGTATTTCAAGCAAAAAGAACAACATGGACAAATACTTTAAGAAGAAAGGAATTTGGCATGTATAAAGAATAGAAAGGCTTCTTAACCAGAAGCTGAAGAAGTCAGGATCCATATCATGCAGGGCCTTGTAGGCCATGTAAGGAGTTTATTTTTTATTCTAAATTTAATAGAAAGCCATGGTAATGACATGATCCAATTTATATTCTAGAAGATCATTTTGGCTGCATTGTAGAGAATGGATTTCTCGTAGGAGAGAAAGAGCAGGGAAACCAGTTAGCAGGCTATTGAAATAGTCTAGGTTAGGAGTGATGTTATCTTGCCCTAGGGTTATGGCAGTGAAGACAGAAAATATGGGTGGATTTGGGATTTTGGGAGGAAGAACTGCCAACATTTTCTTGTGAATTGGTTGGGTAAATTCCTAGCCTGTGGAATTGGTTGGAGAGTGATGTCACTTACTGAGATAGAGAACTTGGAATAAAAGTACATTTCAGAACAGAGGTCAAGCAATCAGTTTTGAACATTCCATTGTCTATAAATTAAAAATCCGAATTCTTGCCATGGCATTTAAAGATCTAGTTTACCTCTTTTCCTCTCTCTTCCTTCTCATCTTGTATCTTGCTTCCTTATATTTTCCTCACATCCTTATATCTTTACCTTTTCCCCATCTCCAAGATCTCAGATGTTTCCAAACATGTAATGCTATTGCACAATTCTTTGGCTAACTTCAAAGTTTGCTCTGTGAAGCCTTCCTTGACAGACTTAGGAATAACTGATGATTTTGTCTTTGTGCTTCCAAAATATTATGAAGTTCACTTCTGTCATAATAAGAGCAATACAACAATGTGAGGAAAGTACTATTTTTATCATTTTATAGATGATTAAAGAGAGGCAAAGCAAGGTTAAGGAAATACTCATTATCACACAACTAGGATACAACAAGCACAGATCTCTATGATTCCAAAGCATATGCTTTTAACCACTGTGTTCACAACCTGCCACATTATTGTACTTGCCATTCCAATGGTGTCAACTGGTCTTCTGGAGTAACTGTGCATTCCTTATAGTCAAGGCCTGCATCTTACTTATCTCTGACAGTGACAGACATAAAGTAGATGGTCAATAATTAATTATTGAATATAAAAAGAAAATAATGCTGTTAGACACTATTCAATTTGGAAGTAATCTAAAGAGATCATATACCAAAGCACATGATTAAAGTAGGATTGGATGTAGAATTCCAATATAGATATTTGTAGTGGAGAAAAAAACTGCATTGTTGCAATCCCCTTGTGTTATGGTTACTTGAACCCTTGGGGTACTCTGGTGCGAGGAATATCTAATCTTTCTGTGCTGTACCTTCCTCTTACAATCCTGGGGTCATATTGCTTTACCATAACTTCAAAGAAGCCAGCAATTATTTATCAGGCAGTAACCTGAAAGGTTTTTCCTTCTGTAGGATATTCCTTTTGTCATCAGAGTGAGACAAAGCTCCAAACTAATGCTGACTCAGTAATCAAATTTTTGCAAAGATCTTATAATTCAGACTTTCTGAGTCCTCTCTCAATTATGTTGGCAACTTACATAACAGAAATGGAGCAGGAAGAAAGAGAGCAATTTGGCATTATTTCTAAAGATTAAAAATACTTGTATTTTATGACATTGCAATTCTATTTTTAGAAATCTATTTTAAGTAAATACTTGCATTTGCACACAAATATTGATATGAAAAGATACCTGTTATAGCATTGTTATAATGATGAGGTTTTGATATAATAGTTATTTACAGAGCACTTATCAGGAGCCAGGAACTGTACTAAAAATTAATTCATTTGATCTTTGTCATGGACTTTAATGTTTTCCACCAAATATTTTCTGTTGCCCATTTTTCAGGAACAGAGATCATTGCATTTCCTGGTTCCTTCTGGCTGGGTGGGACCACGTGACTAGTTCTGGACAATGAGTTGGGAGTCAAACTGGTGTGTGCTAGATCATTTAATTGCCTATTTTGAGCCCCTTATGGGAAATGGCATGGCAAAAGGAAAAATTAAAGATGGTGGCTTCTTCATTAACAGGAATCTCTGAGTTACTAAGAATAGCATAGCTCTGCTGTTGATCTGCTATGAGCATGAAGCATGAGCAAGATAGATCATTATTGTTTTAAACCATTGAAATTTGGGGTGATTTATTGCTGAAGCATAACCAGGTCTATCTTAAGTTTTCCAATCCTCAAGACAACCTTATGAAGAGGGAACTATTTTTTATCATCATTTGATGATTGAGGAAGTTAAGAAACAAGGTTAAGCAATTTTCTTAGATACACAGCTAAGAAGTGGTAGACTTATATTCAAACCTAGGCAGTTTGGGTCTGGAGACAGCATTCTTAACTGCTACATATACTACCACTCATAGCTCCATGGCATCGATGAGGAAGCTTTTTAAAAAGTTACGTTATATCTACACTGGGATACTATGCATCTGTTAGAAGTAATGAGGCACTCACTACTTACTAACATTAAAAATCTGTCCACAACACATTGTTCAATTAGGAAAAGCAACAGAATTGTATAGGAAAAAAGCCACTTACATAAAGATTCATTAATGTGAAAATGATACATGAACATGCACATATGTACACATGAATAGACACACATGTGTTTGTACAGGTGTCTGCATATACATGTATGCATCATGTATCTATATACACATATATACATATACACAGAATACACACACAGATAATATGTATGTAATAAAAGACAAAAATAATCAATAACAAATAATCTGATAATTTTTGTCTAGAGCTGTCCACTCTCAATCCAGAGAACAAACACAGCATGCCTCTAAATGTCTTTTTACTTCTGAAGGCAATGCTAAAATCACCCTAAACCTAATTTCCACACTAAAAACATATATAAGTTTTTTCCTTTACTTGGAGACTCTACATTTTAGGTTGTCTTTTTTTTAACCTCCTCTTGAGCTCTGTATTAAAAAAAAAAACATGATTGCTCAATGTGGTAGGCAGAATTCTAAAGGTGATAATCCTCTAAGATACTTGACCTCTTGTAATATAATCAAACATTAATCTATGTTCTGCTGAGAAGTGATTTTGCAGATGTAATTAAAGTCTCCTTTCAGTTTACCTTATGACATAGAGATCATCTAGGTGGGCCTGACCCAATCATGTTAGCCCTTTATTTTTTTTTAATTTAATTCAATTAGCCAACATACAGTACATCATTTATTTAAAATAAAATAAAACCAGATAGTCTTATCTGGTGGATAGCAGAGAGTTTCAAAACACATGCAGGACTCAACGTACCATTGAGATACCTTTGAAGTTGGAGGAAGCCTTATAAGAAGCAATGTGGTGAGCCTCTTACAGCAGAGAGGCCCCAAGCTGACAGCCAGCAATGAAATAAGGATCTTAGAACCTCATAGCTATAGCCATAAGTAACTGGATTCTGCCAATGACCTGAATGAACTCAGAAGTGGCTTATCCTGCAGTCTCCAGTTAAGAACCCAGTTATGGGCTACTTGATTTTGGTTTTGTGAGACTCTGAACAGAGAACCTAGCCAACCAATGCCTAGACTAATGAATTGTGGAAAATTTGAGATGATAAATGTATGTGCTGATTTAGGTCACTAAGTTGCAGTACTTTGTTACACAGGAATAGAAAATGAATATACCTGAACTATCCAGGGTATTCTAATTATAGCTTCTAAATAGTGCAGTGGAGATGTTCTTTCAGCTCATGAGTAATTCTGCCACTTGCACATCCATAGGTTGAGACTCAGGTTCATTGTTCAGTGTATTCACCTCATTTGCAGAGAAAGAACCATAATTTCTCTTAAATTCAAACCATTAGTTAGAACCTGATTAGTATGTATTTTGCATGACCTCAGCAACTTTGTTTTATTATATTGGATATAATTTAAGCTCTTAGAATTTCTCCCAAGTTCCTATTCTCCAAATCGATGTTGAGGTGAGAGACAGAAGTATGCAAGTCCAATTACTGGTATTGATTGATACTGACAATGAGATATTCTTTTGGGTACATCTATGTCTTGTACTTATATGCTGCAAAGGAATCAGAGTTCCTGTCTTCAGAGCAAAGGTTCTTAATATTTTGAGGGTTATATATTCCTTTGAGGATATAACAAAAGTTCTGAACCTGGCTCCAGATAAAATGCCTGTATGCATATATACCCCTCATTTCACTTATTTTTAGGGGCATCCAGTTAACGTGCTGTGTGTGGCAAAGAGATTTGGTGCTCACCAAATAACTCATGAGTTTCCTTATATTTCCCAGCCTCCCTTACAGTTAGATCTGGGTCATGTGAATAGTGATTGTGAAGAGAAGTGACCTGTGTCTTCCATCCATCCTTCCCTTGCTCAGAGATCATATGTTCCAGATGAAGTAAATACCAGGTTGTGGAAGGCCATCCTACATATATCAGGTTTGAGGGAATGAAAGAAAAACCTTTACGGTGTTAAGCCTATGAAATGGCAGTGATTCTTGCAGCAACTAAAATTTATTTTCCTTTCCAATACAAATCTTCTATTTGATTTTTTTTCCTCTTATACTTGAGATGATGTTAGTTAACCTCAAGGTTTACCAGGTTGCACTACCTCAACTCTGTTAATCTACACATTTTGTTCTTTGATATTTTAGAGTATGTATGGAAGTCTCCAAAAATAGATCTATCAATTTCTCACCTACCTATCTATACAGGCATACCACTTCTCAACTCCCAAAGTTGGAGTCTGTTTTCCCTCGAATTGAATATGCACTGACCTTATGGCTTACTTTAACTAATAGAGTACAGTAGAGGTGATTATATGCTTGTTTCTGGCCTAACACTGAACTGAATAGGTACCTAATGCTCTGAGGAAGTTATTTACCATGTAAGAAGGTCTATTATCTTGAGTTCAGATGCCAAGAGGAAGCCCAAACTAACTACACAGAGAGATGATTGACCATCTCCTAGCTGTCCAAATTATCCTAGCTGAGGCATCTAATGTATGGGTTAAGAAGCCATCTTTGACATTTCAAAGCCAGCAGAAAACATGTGAAACAGAAAAATAGCCCAGCTAATTCTTCCTAGATTAAAGAATTTTGAGAAATAATTAATAAATTGTGACTGCTTTGTGCCAGAAAGTTTGGAGCAGTTTCTTATTCAGAAATAGATAACCAAAACCATGTGTAAATTCCAACTGTTAAATCTGTAAGAGACAAAGCTATGCTATGGTAAATCAAGATGAAAGAGTTTGATCATGTATTCTACCTGAATTGAATTTGAATTCTTTGAAAAGTCTATGTCTGCAAATTGTCAAAATTATCAGTCATTTCTCAAATCAAACTAATTTTGATACTATTAACTCAAAATGATTCATTATTAATGTGTCATGTAGACAGTTTATGGAAGAATTAAACTATATTTTAAAGATAGGTATCAATTGTGGGAAAAGACAAGAGAAGGGCATGCAGCAAAGTCATTCCTCTTATTATATTAAGGCTGGAAAAGAGAGAATGTCTATTATAATGATAGAAAAGAAAGATCCAATCTTCTCCAAAGGAAAATCTAATTACTGTTGAAAATAGAACTTTTAAGACTGAAGGTTTTACCACAGAATGTTTCTGTTTTCTTTTTTTTTTCTTCCTACTGACTGCTTTTTTGGGAGGGGAGGGGTCTGCTTTTACATAAAATAAGTCCAACCATTTCAAGTTGGTGCTGTATTTCCATCAGTCAAAATATTTCCTTGTGCCTCTTTGCAGTCAATCCCATTTCCTACGCTTGGCTCCTAGTAACAATGGCCTACATCACACACACACACACACACACACACACACACACACACACCCATGCACACACACATGCATGCACACGCACAGATATATATATAGATATATATGAAATGTTATGTTAGTCACCATAAAGTACATCATTAGTTTTTGATGTAGTGTTCCATGATTCATTGTTGCTCATTGTGCTCCATGCAATATGTGCCCTCCTTAATATCCATCACCAGACTCAACCATCTCCTCATCACCCTGCCCTCTAAAACCCTCAGTTTGTTTCTCAGAGTCCATAGACTCTCACAGTTTATCTCCACTTTGATTCCCCCCCTTCATTTTTCCCTTCCTTCTCCTAATGTCCTCCCTGCTATTCCTTATAATCCACAAATAAGTGAAACTATGTGATAATTGACTTTCTCTGCTTGACTTATTTTACTTAACATAATCTCCTCCAGTCCCATCCATGTTGATGCAGAAGTTGGGTATTCATCCTTTCTGATGGCTGAGTAATATTCCATTGTATATATGGACCACATCTTCTTTATCCATTCATCTGTTGAAAGACATCTCAGCTCTTTCCACAGTTTGGCTATTGTGGACATTGCTGCTATGAACACTGGGGTGCATGTGACCCTTCTTTTCATTGCATCTGTATCTTTGGGATAAATGCCCAATAGTGCACTTTCTGGGTCATAAGGTATTTTTTTTAAGATTTTATTTATTTATTTGTCAGAGGCAGAGGTAGAGAGCACAGGCAGGCAGAGAGGCAGGCAGAGGGAGAGGCAGGCTCCCTGCTGAGCAAGGAGCCTGATGGGGAGCTCAATTCCAGGACCCTGGGATCATGACCTGAGCTGAAGGTAGAGGCTTAACCCACTGAGCCACCCAGGTATTTCTCGTGAGATATTTTAAACTCTATTTTTAACTTTTTGAAAGACCTCCACACCATTTTCCAAAGTGGCTGTATCACCTTGCATTTCCACCAACAGTGTAAGAGGGCTCCCCTTTCTCCACAGCCTCTCCAACATTTGTTCGTTCTTGCCTTGTCAATTTTTGCCATTCTAACTGGTGTGAGATGGTATCTCAACTCAGTGTGGTTCTGATTTGAATTTCCTTGATGGCTAATGATGATGAACATTTTTTCATGTGTCTGTTAGCCATTTGTATGTCTTATTTGGAGAAGTGTCTGTCCATGTCCTCTGCCCATTTTTTCATGGGATTATCTGTTTTTTGAGTGTTGAGTTTGAGGAGTTATTTATAGATATTAAATCAGTGTTCTTCTACATTAACAATGGAAATATAGAAAGGGAAATTAGAGAATCAATTCCATTTACTATAGCACCAAGAACAATAAGACTCCTGGGAATAAACCTAACCAAAGAAGTAAAGGATCTGTACTCAAAGAACTATAAAACACTCATGAAATAAATTGAAGAAGAACAAAAAGATGGAAAAACATTCCATGCTCATGGATTGGAAGAATAAATATTGTTAAAATGTCTATACTGCCCAAAGCAATATATACTTTCAATGCCATCCCAATCAAAATTCCACTGGCATTTTTCAAAGTGCTGGAGCAAACAATCCTAAAATTTGTATGGAACCAGAGAAGATCCTGAATCACTAAGGCAATGTTGAAAAAGAAAAACAAAACTGGGGGCATCACATTACCTGATTTCAAACTTTATTACAAAGCTGAGATCACCAGGACAGCATGGTACTGGCACAAAAATAGACACATAGACCAGTGGAACAGAGTAGAGAGCCCAGATATGGACCCGAGACTCTATGGTCAACTGCTTCGAGAAAGCAGGAAAAAATATCCAGTGGAGAAAAGCCAGTCTCTTCAATAAGTGGTGCTGGGAAAATAGGACAGCTATGTATAGAAGAATGAAACTCAACCATTCTCTTACACCATACACAGAGATAAACTCGAAATCTAAGAAACATGAGGCAGGAATCTATCAAAATCCTAGAGGAGAACATAGGCAGTAACCACATCAGCATCAGCCACAGCAACTTCATTCAAGATATGTGTCCAAAGGCAAAGGAAACAAAAGCAGAAATGAACTTTTGGGACTTCATAAATATCAAAAGCTTCTGCACAGCAAAGGAAACAGTCAACAAAACAAAGAAGCAGCCCAAGGAAGGGGAGAAGATATTTGCAGATGACAATTTCTTTTTTTTTTTTTAAGATTTTATTTATTTATTTGACAGACAGAGATCACAAGTAGGCAGAGAGGCAGGCAGAGAGAGAGGGGGAAGCAGGCTCCCCGCCGAGCAGAAAGCCCGATGTGGGGCTCGATCCCAGGACCCTGGAATCATGACCTGAGCCGAAGGCAGAGGCTTTAACCCACTGAGCCACCCAGGCGCCCCTGCAGATGACAATTTCTTAAAATTTAAACATAAATCTACCATATGATCTAATCAATCTATTCTTAAGCATTTATCAACTGTAAAGTCCATTTAAGAACTTATACACAAATGTTCATGGCAGCTTTATTTGTAATGGTCAAAAAAATAAAAACAACCCAGATGTCCATCAACAAGTGACTGATAATCATACTCTGATATATCCATACAATAAAATGCTGCACAGAATTTAAGAGGAATTAACTATTTCATATGGGAAATAACATGTGAATCTGAAATTATTCTCTCTGGAGGAAGCCAAACATTAAAGTGTGCATATATACGATTTATGTATAGTTATAGAAATTAAAACTAATCTATATTCATGGAAAACAGATCAGACATTGGAGATGGTGGGGGCTGGGCACAGCAGTAGGGGGCAATAAGACAAGTGGCTCAAGAAAACCTGTGAGAGAGATAGATTCTCACTACAGTTTCAAAGGTAAATAACTATGTCAAAACTTGTCAAATTGGGTGTTTAAATGCCCACTTATTTTTTGCTAATAATACCTCAATGAAGCTTTTAAAAGATTAATAAGTATGGTCACTTGAAAAAAGATGAGGATAACTGTTAACAACTTCATGCCAATAGTTTTAACAACCTAGATGAAATGAACAAAGTTTCTAAAAGAAAAATATAATATTACTGGAGTTCATTTAAGAAAAAATACATAACTAATATTTTTAAATAAATAGAGTTTATAAAACAAAATCAACCACAAGAAGTGGGACTTATGGTAGTAACAACAAGAGGAGGGTGAATGATTCCTTTCTGCAGAAAACAAGCATAAAACTTAAAATAAACTTTTTAGATTACTTTGAGACACAGAAAATTGAAGAAAGACAAACACACATTGAGAAGCATTTATTCTTGAAAACTCTAACAACATTGGGTGGAAAATGACATCAACACAACTGTGAATCTACGGACTTCTTGTCTTGGGTCACTCCCATATATACACCCTCCACTCTGCTGTCAAAGCTGTAGTTTAGTGATTTGAGACTGATAGCACAAACAGCACCTTTGCAGCCAGTGGTGATGAACTCAAATTGCTCTGAGTGGGCAGGGGAGAGATGCAGAAAATTGAAGGCTTCACTGGCTTAAAGTGACAGACTCATGTCAAAGCACAGAGGAAATGCCCATGGCCTTGGTAGCTCAGCCATGTTAAAATGATTCAGGGTGAATAGCAGACAAGAAAAAAATTAAGGGGGTGATCCTGGAAATTATAGAGCCTAAAAGGGCTGAAATCAGCTTTCACACAACCCTGGCTGGCTGCTAAACTGTGTATGCACTAAGGAGACCCAGAAAAAATTGTTTTCAAATGTAAGCCAAGGGAAACATGAGAATTGGATGCAACTTCGAATGCATTTCTGAAATGACACAGCTCAGTCTGCAAAAGGGTGGAGGCCTAATGGGCTCAACGTATGTGAACACAAACTTTCCCAATCAAAGGCTAATGACGACCCTAAATAGGCACAGGTGCAGTCCCTATGAAGCCAGACTAAAATATATAAATAAGAATTTAAAAAGAGAAAAAACAAAACTTAGCTGAGACACCAGGGGCTGCACAGGTGCAGGAAACAGACTCCACAGTAGTCCAGGCAAATTGTTAAAACAAAAACAAAAACACAAACAAGTAATTTGTTTTAATTTAGAAAAAAATACAATAGAATCCAAAATGCTGTATGATATAAATAATCTGTTTTCAACCAAAAGTTATTTAACATGCAAACAAACAAAAAAATTGTGACCTGTACTCAGGAGAAAAACAGTCAATATAAACAAACTACACCTAGATGTTGAATTTAGCAAAAGACTCAAATAACTATTATAACTAAGCTCAAAAAATTTATGGAAAACATATTTAAATATCAAAAGAATAATGTGCTCACAATGAGTAAAAAATTGAGAGTCACAATGGAAGAATGAAATTGGTAAAAAAAAAAAAAGTGGAAATTCTAGATTTTTAAAGTACAATAACTTTCGAGTGCCCGGATGGCTTAGTTGGTTAAATATACAACTCTTGATATCAGTTGAGGTCTTGATCTCAGGGTCATGAGTTCAAGCTCTGCATTGGCTCCCCACTGGGCATGGAGACTACTTAAAAAACATAAAAATACGATAACTTAAATGGAAGCTTCATTACTTGGATTCAACAGAACATTTGAGATGGCAGAATAAAGATGGCAAACTTAAAAATAGATCAAGAAAATTACCCCCATCTTTAAAAACTGAAGGAAAAACAAAGGAGCAGAGTTCTATGAGATAATGTAAAGCATGCCACCTATGTGTATGGGAGTCCCAAAAGGAAAAGAAAACAAGGACATAAAATTATTTGAAGAAATAATAGCCAAAAGTTCCTAAATTTATTTTTAAAAATCCCATCAACTTAAAGATCCAGGAAGTTCAAAGAACCTCATACAGGGTATTTACAGAGAACCATGCCTAGATACTGCATAGTCAAACTCCTGAAAGACAAAGACAAAGAGAAAATCAATATAATCACAATCATCCCCTCATACTGTAACAAAAAGATTAAATAAAAAATAGATGTAAGAGCTAAAACCATAAATTCTCTGGAAGAAATGTAAAAGCAAAATGTGATTTTGAGTGATAGAATAATTCTTAACTAAGATTCAAAAAGTATAAACAACAAAAGAAAAAAGTTGACAAATTGGACTTTAACAAAGTAACTTTTTGCTCTTTAAAACATAGTGTTTTATAAA
>ML094950.1:18450-50946 GCA_003697995.1 Taxidea taxus jeffersonii | reverse complement strand
CATTGTGCAATACCACTACAGGCCAAATAGTATGGACAAAAAATTAAAAACACCAAATTCTGGTAATAATATGAAGAAACAGGATCCTTCCCATGTTTCTGGTGGGAACATAGGACAGTACAGACACTTCAAGGAACAGTTTGCCAGTTTATTAAAATTTAACATACACTCATTATTTTTTGAATTTTATTTATTTTTTGATTTCTTTTCAGTGTTCCAGAATTCATTATTTATGCACCACACCCAGTGCTCCATGCAATACGTGCCCTCCAAAATACCCACCACCAGGCTCACCCAACCTCCACCCCTCCCCCCTCCAAAACCCTCAATTAGTTCCTTGGAGTCCACACTCTCTCATGGTTCATCTCACCCTCCAATTTCCCCCAACTCCCTTCTCCTCTCCATCTCCCCATGTCCTCCGTGTTATTTCTTATGCTCCACAAATAAGCAAAACCATATGGTAATTGACTCTCTATGCTTGACTTATTTCACTCAGCATAATCTCCTCCAGTCCAGTCCATGTTGATACAAAAGTTGGGTATTCATCCTTTCTGATGGAGGCATAATACTCCATAGTATATATGAACCATATCCTCTTTATCCATTCGTCCATTGAAGGGCATCTTGGCTCTTTCCACAGTTTGGCTATTGTGGACATTGCTACTATGAACATTGGGGTGCATATGACCCTTCTTTTCACTAGGGTAAATACCCAGTAGTGCAATTGTTGGGTCATAGGGTAGCTCTATTTTGAATTGTTTGAGGAAACTCCACACTGTTTTCTAAAGTGGCTGCACCAACTTGCATTCCCACCAACAGTGTAAGAGGGTTCCCCTTTCTCCACATCCTCTCCAACACTTATTGTTTACTGTCTTATTTTATATTAGGACATCTACTCTTAGATATTTATCAAAGAGAAAACATTTCACATAACAACTTGTATAAGTATGCTCATAGAAATTCATAATATCCAAAATATGGAAATAATTTAAATGCCAATCAATTGGTGAATGGATAAATTTTCATATTTATATACAAAGAAATATTGCTCATACTGTTTTGATTACTCTCACTTTGTACTATAGTTGAAATCAGGAATTTGGATGCCTCCAGTTTTGTGCTCTCAAGATTGACTTGAATATTGAGGGAGTGGATTAACTAGATCACATGGTAGATGTATATTTAAATTTTAAGAGACTACCATCCTGTGGTAGTTTATAGATATAGATCTATATATCTATATATCTATATATCTATCTATCTATCTATATATATATATATAGAGAGAGAGAGAGAGAGAGAGAGAGAGAGTATGTATCAGGCTGTGATGGATACTTGGGCTGTTTCCATAATTTGGCTTTGCAGATAATGCTGGTATAAATACAAACACTGGGGTACATGTATCTTTTTGAGTATGTATTTTTGTATTATTTGGGTAAATACCTCATAGTGCAACTGCTAGATGGTAAGTTAGCTCTATTTTTAAGTTTTTGAGGAACCTCCATACTGTTTTCCAGAGTGGCTGCCCCAGTATGCATTCCCACCAACAGTGCAATAATGTTCCCCTTTCTCCACATCCTTACCAATACATGCTGTTTCTTGGTTTGTTGATTTTAGCCATTCTGACAAGCGTGAGGTGATATCTCATTGTTGTTTTGATTTGCATTTCCCTGATGATCAGTAGTGTTGAGCATCTTTTCATGTGTCTGTTGGCCATCTGTATGTATTCTTTGGAGAAATGTCTATTCATGTCTTCTGCCCATTTTTAATTTGGATTATTCATTTTTTTGGTGTTGTATAAGTTCTTTATAGATTCGGAATATTAACTCTTTATCTGATATGTCATTTGAAAATATTTCAGCCTGTTCTGTAGGTTGCCTTTTAGTTCTGTTGATTGTTTCCTTTGCTGTACAGAAGCTTTTTACTTTGAAGTACTCCCAATAATTTATTTTTGCCTTTGTTTCCCATGCCTCAGGAGACATATCTAGAAAGAAGTTATGACTGCCGATGTCAAAGTAGTTATTACCTGTCTTCTGTGTTCTCTTCTAGGATTTTTATGGTTTCAGGTCTCATATTTAGGTCTTTCACCCATTTTGAATTTATTTTTGTATATGGTGTAAGAAAGTGATCCAGTTTCATTCTTTTGCGTAAAGCTGTCCAGTTTTCCCAGCACTGTTTGTTGGAGTCTTTTTCCTATTGTATATTTTTGCACCATTTGTTGAAGATTAACTGACCATGTAAGTGTGAGCTTATTTCTGGACTCTATTCTGTTATTTTGATCTGTGTGTCTGTTTTTGTGCCAGTACCATACTGTCTTGACCACTACAGCTTTGTGATATAACTCAAAGTCCAGAATTATGATGCCTCCAGCTTTGCTTTTCTTTTTCGAGGTTGCTTTGGCTATTCAGAGTCTTTTGTAGTTCCATACAAGTTTTAGGATTGTGTGTTCTAGCTCTGTGAAAAATGCTTCTGGTATTTTTATAGGGATTACATTAAATGTATAGATTGTTTTGTAATATAGTCATTTTAACAATATTATTCTAATCTATAAATATAGAATGTTTTTCCATTTCTTTGTATCATCTTTAATTTATTTTATCTGTGTTTCAGAGTTTTCAGAGTATAGGTCTTTTACCCCTTTGGTTAGATTTATTCCTAGGTAACATTATTTTTGGTGCAGTTGTATATGAGATTGATTCCTTATTTGCCTTCCTTCTGCTTCATTATTAGTGTATAGAAATGCAACAGATTTCTGTACTTTTTTATCCTGCAACTTTACTGAATTAACTTATCATTGATTTGTGAATATTGAGCCACCTTGTAGCCCAGGAATAAATCCCACTTGACCCTGCTGAAAGATTTTTTAAATATAATGTTGAATTTTGTTTGCTAATATTTTATTGAGAATTTTTGCAACTATGTTCATCAGGGATACTGGTCTGTAGTTCTCTTTTTTAGTGGTGTCTTTATTTGGCTTTGGTACCAGGTGTTGTTGGTCTTATAGAATGGATTTGGAAATTTTACTTCCTCTTCTATTCTTTGGAATAGTTTGAGGAGAATAGGTATTAACTCTTTTTTAAATGTTTGATAGAATTCTCCTGGGAAGCCATCTGGCCCTGGACTTTTGTTTGTTGGGAGTTTTTGATTACTGATTCAGTTTCATTACTGCTGATTCATTTGTTCAAGTTTTCTATTTCTTCCTGTTTCAGTTTTGGTAATTAATGTGTTTCTAGGAGTTTATCCATTTCTTCCAGCTTGCCTAATTTTTTCGTATATAGTTTTTCCTTCAAGCCATTAGTCTGCAGAGACTCTCCTTGCCTGCTGTGGGCAGTGTTTGGTTGGTGGCTTGAATGTGGCAGGTTTTAACTATGTATGCTCTGGTCTGCTTATGAAATGAGACCTGACACAACTGAGGCCCTGCAGAAGTCTGGTCGGAAGACGTGGTGTGTGCAGGGGTTTCTGCTGGTGTTCTGGGGGAGGTGCCCACTGGACTGGGACTGAGGCAAGTGTGACTGAGAAGGGCAGTCACACCAGAGTGCAAGGGGTAGGGCTTGGTATATGCACGTTAGGCAGCCGGTGTTGGTGCTCTGTTACTTTCTGCAGGTGCCTCTGTGTTTATGCTCACAGGCAGGTAAGGGAAATGGCACTGGCCAGCTCCTTTGTTCCCCAAGAGTTGTCTCCATGAACATGGCCTCTCAAGGATGTGCTCCAAAAAGAACAAATAATCTCCTCACTCTATGCCACACACAATCTTCAGATGGCTATTATCTTGCTGTCTGCCCCTGGGTTATTTGCCTGCCCTCTCTTTTGGAGCAGTGCAGGGCCCTCTGGGCTCTATCCCAGACATGCCTGCTGATCTTTAAAACTCCAGGCTTTAAGCCCCACTGGTTGGAAGAAGTAAAAATATTCAGCCCCTCTCAATTTCTAAGCCAATGGCTTTAGGGAAACAGTGTGCTTCTGCATTCCTCTGTGTGCTCCTTCCTCCCCCCCATTCCTTGGCCTTTTTGTTGATCTTCGCTCTCTCCCCTCCACAGCACCCACAGTCCATTTCTCCCCTACACCACATCTCTGCATTTCTTACTTGTAGCTTTTTATATTCCTACCAGCTGTATATGAGAATTTTAGTTCCTCTACATCCATGCCAAATTGATATGGTTAGTCTTTTTAGTTTTAGCAATTGTAATAAATGTTTATCAGTATCTCACTGTGGTTTTTTTTTTTTTTACTTTAACTTCAATTTCTCAGACTCGTGATGCTGAACATCTTCTCACATGTTAACTTCTTATCCCCATATCTTTTTGCTGACATCTTTTCATATGTTTTACCCCCCCCTTTTATTGGATTGTTTGTTTTTTATTGTTAAGTTTTGGGGGTTCTTGATATTTATCAAAAACAAGTCCTTTATTAGATGTGTACTTTCCAAATTTTTCCCTCAATCTGTTGTCTTTGAATTCTCTTAACAATACCATTTGAAGAAACAAGTTTTTAGTATTGAAGATGTTCAACTGATCACTCATTGTTTTTGAATTGTGCTCTTCATGTCATAGCTAAGAAATATATGTCTAACCTAAGGTCATACTTGTTTTTTTCCTGTTTTCTTCTGGAAATTTTATAATTCTGTTTTACAAATAGGCCCGTCATCAATTTTGAGTTAAATTTTATATGTGATGTGAAATATGGGTTTAAATTCGTTCTTTGTTGTCAATGGATATTTACTTGGTTCAACACCATTTGCAAAATAGACTATTTTTCCACTACTGAATTGTATTTGCGCCTTTGAAAATTGGTCGGCCATAAAATGTATCATCTTTTTAGGGTTCTCTCTTCTGATCTTTTGGTATATTTGTACATCTTTACACCAGTAACACACTGTGTTGATTACCCAACTTTAAAATAAGCCTTGAAATTAAGCACTTTAAGTTCTCAAACTTTATTTCTTTTTCAAAGTTAATTTTGGTAATTAGAGTTCCTTTGCATTTCCATGTATATATTAGAATAAGTTTATTAATTTCTACAAAATTACCTCTTATAATTGTAACTGAGGTTACTTTGAACTTACAAATTGATAGGAGTGAGTGACAGCTTAACCATATTGAGTCTTCTCACCCATAATCATATCACTCCATTTATTTAGATCTTTAGTTTATCTGAGTTAATTTTGCCATTTTCAGTGGATAGGTCTTGAACAGTTTTTCTTAGATTTATCCTGAAAGATGTTATGATCTTGATTATACAGTAAATAGTATTTTTATTTCAATTTTTCAGCTGTTGTTTTGACTTTTTGTTGTATATTCCAATCAGAATTCCTTTTATTTTTTTTCTTGTATTATTGTACTAGCTGGTACCACCAGTGTGATAATGAATAGTGATGTTGAGAATAGACATCTTTGTCATATCCTAGATATTAATAAGAAAACATTCAGTCTTTCACCACTATGTGATATTTCAGTTGTAGGGTTTTTCATAGATCTATTTTATCAGATTAGAACGTTTCCTTGTATTTTTAATTTACTGAGAATTTTTAACTGGAAAGGATGTAAAAAAAATTTTTTTTTTCAAATGTATGGTCTATGTCTAAGATGATAATGTAGTTTTTCTTCTTGGCTTGTTAGTAGGTAAACTACATTGATAGATTTTAAAATGTTAAATCAATCTTGCATTTCTAAAATAAACTCCCTTTGGCTATGACATTTTATCCATTTATATATGGCTGGACTCTACTGGACTCTATTTCTTTACATTTTACTTAGTTATTTCAACATGTACATTTATGAGGTATATTTATCTGCAATTTTTTCTTGAAATATCTTTGGTTTTGGTCTCAAGGTAATGTAGTCCTTCTATAATGAGTTTGGAAGTGTTCTTTTCAGTTTTTTAAAGAGATTATATAGAATTTTAGGTAGAATTTGCATATTTTTTCCTCAAATTTGTTAAAATTCACCAATGCAGTCATCTGGGCCTGGAGTTTTCATTATGAAAATATTTTTAATACTAATTCAGTTTATTCAGTAGATATTTTCTGTTATCTATTTCTTCTTAGGTGATTTTTGCTAATTTGAATCTTGCAAGGAATTTGATAATTACACTTAAAGTTGTCAAATTGCTTGTCATAAAGTTGTTTTTAATATTCCTTATGTTTTTAATATTTGTGGAATCTGTACTTAGTAACCTTTCTCACTCTTGATGTATGGTAATTTTTATCTTTCCTCTTTTTTCCTGATCAGTTTGGCTAGAGGTTTGTTGACTATAATTACTTTTCTCAAAACACTAGCCTTTGTTTCATTGTCTTGTTTTCCTGTAGTGTTTTATATTTTATATTTATGTCCGCAATTACAATTATTATTCCCTTTCTTCTGCTTACTTTGTGTTTTATTATTTTTTCCCTCTAGTTTTGCCTAACTGCCAGCTTTATTGAGATATAATTGACATATAGCATTGTATTAGTTTAAGGTATGTTTTTAGTTTCTTAATGTGGAATTTGAGGTCCTTGGTTTAAAACCTTTGTTCATTTTGACTATACGCATTTAGAACTATGAATTTCCCCAACATATTGCTTTAGCAAAATGCCACAAATTTTGGTGGACATTGTTTTCATTTTCATTCACTTCAAAGTATTTTTGAATTTTTCCTGTGACTTCCTTGTCCCAGAGGTTATTTGAATCTTTTTATTTATCTTCCAAATATTTGGAAGATTTTCCAGGTATCTTTATGTTATTGATTTGTAATTTAATTCCACTGTGTTCAGAGAGCATACTGTGTGTGACCTGAATTCATTAAAACCTATTGAACCTTGTTTTATGGCCCAGAATGTGGTCTAGGTTGATGAGTGTCCCTTGTGCATTTGAGAAGAATGTGAATTCTGCTGTTGTTGTGTTGGCTGTTCTCTAAATGTCAGTTAAGCCAGTTAGATGAAACTGCCACCCAAACTTTCCATACTCCTATTTTTCTTTCTGTTTAATTTGATCTTTTCTAAATTTCCCAATGTGGAAGATTAAATCACTGACTTTAAAACTTTCTTCTTTTCCAACGAAGACTTTACTGCTCTACATTTTCATGTAAGCACTATTCTGGCTGCTTACTACAAATTTCGGCTTATTTTGTTTTCTTTTTCTTTTAGTTCAAAATAATTTCTGATTTACTTTGTGATTTCTTATTTGGACCATGGCTTATTTAATAGTGTATTGTTTAATTTATTCATATTTGCTGATTTATTTGATATTTTTCTGCTATGGTGTTCTAATTTAATTTTGTTTTGGTCAGAGAACATATTTAATATGATTTGTTCCCCTTTTAAAATGGAGTATCACATAATTGCCAAAAGTTAATTAGGTTGATAAATTTCTTTATAATTTTTTATAATTACTGATTTGCTATCACCTTATTCTCTCATTTGTTAATAGAGAGATCTTACAGTCTCCAACTGTAATTGTGGTCTATTTCTCCCTTTAGTTTTCAAAGTTTTTGCTTCATTTACTTTAAAGGTATTTTAATTAGTGTATACACATTTAGGGTTAATATATCCTGTTTTTAAAATTGACCCCTTCAAGGGCGCCTGGGTGGCTCAGTGGGTTAAAGCCTCTGCCTTCGGCTCGGGTCATGATCCCAGGGTCCTGGGATCGAGCCCCGCATCGGGCTCTTTGCTCTGCATGGGGCCTGCTTCCTCCTCTCTCTCTGCCTGCATCTCTGACTACTTGTGATCTCTGTCTGTCAAATAAATAAATAAAATCTTTTAAAAAAATCTTAAAATTGACCCCTTCAGATAGCATATCAGTGGTTGCATGTGATGTGGGGAAAGATGTAAAGAATGGACTGCAAAAGAGTCACAGGAAGACTTTTGGGGAGATATATAAATCCATTTTCTTGAATGTGGTGAGTTTTTGGTAATGTATTCACTTTTCAAAAGTTATCAGATCATACACTTTAAATATGCACAGTGATAACTCAACAAAACTATTTAAGAAAAATTGAAAAAAATAAAATTGACCCCTTTATATTATTAAATAACTCTTTTTATCCTTGGTAATATTTCTGGCTCTGAAGTATACTTTATCTGATATTGGTATAGTTTTCCCCAACTTCCCTTTGACTAGTGGTAGCATGCTATATTTTTCCCTTCATTCTTCTCCTAATCTGTATCTTTTTTTTATTGCATCAAGGGTTGTTTTATCAACAGCATATAATCAGATTTTGCTTTTATAACAAATATTAGAATGCATTTTATTTCATTATTTTTTAAAAGATTTTATTTATTTATGAGAGAGAGGGAACAAACAGTGTGGAGGGGCAGAGGAAGAGAGAGGGAGAGAAAGACAGAGAAAAGCAGACTCCCTGCTGAGTAGGAAGCCTGATATGGGGCTTGGTCCCAAGATCTGGAGATCATGACCTGAGCCAAAGGCAGATGCTTAACCGACTGACCTTAACCCAGACACGCCTAATGCATTTTATTTAAAGTGTTATGCCATTTAAATTTAATGTGGTGATTAATATGCATCCTGTTTGTTTTCTATGTGTCCCATCAACTTTTTTGCTCCCTTTTCTACTTTTTTCTGTTTTGTTTTAGACTGAGTATTGGTATTTCCCTTCTTGATTTGTTAGTTATATGTCTATTTTTAAAATGTTTACTCAAGGATTTGCAGTATAAAATTTAAATCAAATTCTACCTTCAAATAACATACCACTTCTTATGTAGTGTAAAAACTTATAATAGTAGACTTTCATTTCCCTACTTTTAACTTTTGTATTACTGTTGTCATACATATTACTCCCACATGTGTTATAATCTCATAATATATTGTTACTAAATTAACCATCAAAATACCATGTTAATGACTGATATTAACTGTGTGAACAAGAGATAGTAGGAGGACATTTTGCAAAGATCACCCTTTCTTTTGTATTAATGTTGGAAAAGAGAAAATGCATAATGTATTGACAGAAAAGATCCAGTTTTCCCCAAAGGAAAATCAAATTCCTGTTGAAAGTAGAATTCTGAAGAATGAAGATTTTATAACAAAACCTTTTCATTGCTATAGTGCAAAGAACATTGAAATGTTGGGATTCTGTTACAATATATCAATGGATCAGTAAACCCATATTTAAAAGAAAATAATGAACAAATTGAAGCTCTTAAGCCCTGGAGGAAATGAAATGCACTTTGCCTCTTCTTACAGTAGGAATTATTTTGAGGAATAACAACAAAGGAGACAGGTCTGATTATTAGATTAGCCCCATTTCTCCATATATCTTTTTAGGTCATTGGTTCATTTTCTTTCTAAAAGATTAAACTAAAATATTTTCCACGGTTAAAGAGAATTATAGTAAAAGCTTTTATACTATTATTATGCTGTAAACAAAATGCTAGGCAAATAATTTCAGTAATGCAAAACAAATTACATCACAGTGGAGAGAAAGTTAAAGCTAAAGTTAAAATATATGTATTTTTTTTTTTGTAGTATCAGGGCATCAGGGTCTTTAGGCCAATGTATTTTTACTTCAACTTACAAATATCAAGTGTAACATAAAGGTAAGAGAGGGAAGACACAGAGAAACAAGATGTGTATTTTGTTTATAGAATACCAGGGCCAATTTTGTATCTTGATTTTCGCTGACAGATAATCATGCCCTAAACTAGCTTAGCCCCAAAGCCAAAATTATATCATTACTCAGAAATTGTTGCATCAGTTCTGATTCTCAGGTGTGAGTTTCAAATGCTATTGTTTGTATGTCTGAAGTTGTATAAAGAGAAAATAATACACACTGGGCCATAACCTAAATTAAGGTACTATCACTTTTTTAAAAGATTTATTTATTTATTTGAGGGGGGAAGGGCAGGAGAGGGAGAGAGAAAATCTGCAGACTCCTCACTGGGTGAGGAGTCCAATGAGGGGCTTGATCCCACAACCCTGAGATCACAACCTGAGCCAAAATCAAGAGTTAAAGGCTTAACTGACTGAGCTACCCAGGCACCCCAGTGTTATCTGACCTTATATTTATACTTATATTTTATATATTTTATATTTATATATAAAATATGTATGTAAATGTTTAAAGTATAATTTATAATACAGTTGTATTTATAATCAAAACTTACTGCAGAAACTCTGTCATATAACTTCCTGGGCCTTTGTTTCTATTCAATGGATTACAGCAATTATGGATGAAAGAGAGAATTTTAAATATTTTATTTATTTATTTATTTATTTATTTTAGAGAGAGAATGTGTACACACCAGCAGGGGTAGGGGCAGAGGGAGAGGAAGAGAGAGTATCTCAAGCAGACTCCCCACTGAGCATGGCACCCAACATGGAATTCGATCTCAAGGTGTGCTGAAAGAATTTTAGAACCATGTTCTATGACCCCCTAGAATTATAATTAGTCTGAGCAGTAGTGCTCAAACTGGCTGGGGAAGGGCAAGAGAAGTTTCTTCTCTTTAGAGTTCCTTTGGATCTTCAAAGATCTGGTTTAAAAGTAACAGACCAAAAAGATGCCTGCATCTACAACCATTCCTGGTTTTCCTCTGATGATCCCAATAAACCCCAGTTTTAGGCCTTTCAGGTATTGACGTGTTTAGGCCTTTAGGTATTGAAGTATTAGCTTTCATGATTCTAAAAATAATAATAATAAATAACATAGAGTTAAGTCATGGTAATGACAGGTATTTTAGATACCACATCAATCAATTCAAGGCACGTGGAAAGATTCAACATAGTAAATTGTGTTAAGAGTTTAAGGGCCAGGAGCACCTGGGTGTCTCAGTCTGTTAAGCATCTGCCTTGGGCTTAGGTCATGATCCTAGTGTCCTGGGATCGAGTCCCACTCCAGGCTCCCTACTCCATGGGGAGCCTGCATCTCCCTCTGCCTTTCTCTCTTTTATCTTTCTGTTTCTCATGAATACATAAATAAAATCTTTAAAAAAAAAGAATTTAAGGACCAAAAATTTTGACTTCTGGAAAGACAGAGTGTGGAACATGGCACATTTTCTCCTTAACTAACAATAATTAAACTGGGGAAAATATAGGAACTTCTTACTAGATATTTTGCCTAAGGCAAGGGACACAAAAGTAAAGATTAACTATTGGAACTACATCAAAATAAACAGCTTCTGCACAGCAAAGAAAGCAATCAACAAGACTAAAAGTTACTATAGGATGGGAGAAGATGTTTGCAAATGACATATCAGATAAACAGTATCCAAAATATATAAAGAACTTACAAAATTCAACACCCCAAAAAACAAATAATCCAGCTAAAAATGGGCAGAAGACATGAATCGCCATTTTTTCAAAGAAAATATATAGGTGACCAACAGACACATGAAAAGATGCTTAACATCATTCATCATGAGAGAATTGCAAATCAAAACTACAATATCACCTCACACGTATCAGAATGGCTAAAATTAACAGCACAAGAAACAATAGATGTTGGCAAGGATACAGAGAAAGTGGGACCCCTTTACACTGTTGGTGGGAATGCAAATGGGTGCAGCCACTCTGGGAAACAGTAAGGAGGTTCCTCACAAAGTTTAAAATGGAACTATCCTATGATCCACCAAATGATAAGGGAGTGAAAAGGCAATGCACGAAATGGAAAACAAATTGAAAATCAGATATTTATTAAGGGACTGATATTTAGAGTATATAAAGAACCACCTTACACACAGTAGGATGGCTATAATTTTTTAAAAAAAGAGGGACAAATTGTGGAAGGAGCTGAGATGCCCTTCAACAGATGAATGTATAGAGAAGATGTGGTTCATTTATACAATGGAATATAACCCAGCCCTCAGAAAGGATGAATACCTACCATTTGTGTCAATGTGGATGGAACTGGAGAGGACTATGCTAAGTGAAATAAGTCAAGCAGGGAAAGACAATTATATGGTTAAATTCATTTGTGGGACATAAGGAAGAATGCAGAGGACCATACGGGAAGGGAAGGAAAACTGAATGGGAAGAAGGCAGAAAACCCAAGAGAGACTGTGGACTCCAGGAAACAAACTGAGGGTTACAGAAGGGTGGGGGTTAAGGGGTAGGGGAACCAGGTGATGGATATTAAGGAGGGTACGTGTTGTGATCAGCACTGGGTGTTAAACACAATTAATGAATCATTGAATACTGCATCAAAAACTAATGCTGTAATATATGTTGTCTAACTGAACAAAATAATAAAAAAAGGAGGGAAAACAATAGTGTTGGTGGGGACATAGAGAAATTGGAACTTTTTTTGTATATGGTGTCTTGTGGTCACCCAAGGGGTATAACTACATATAATGAATGTCATTATGGAGACATAAATTTTTAAATTTTATTTTAACTACAGTATAGTTAACATACATTATTATATTAGTTTCAGGTATACGATATATTGATTAAATAATTCTATATATTACTTAGCGCTAATTAAGATAAGTGTACTCCTAATCCCCTTCACCTATGTCACCCATCCCCTCACAACTTCCCTTCTGGTAACCATCTGTTTTCTATAGTTAAGATGCTGTTTTTTGGTCTCTTTTTTTCCCCTTTATTCACTAGTTTTGTGTCTTAAATTCCACATATGAGTGAAATCATATGGTATTTGTCTCTCTCTGACTTTTCTCCAGATCTATCCATGTTGTCCATCTTGCAAATGTCAAGATTTCATTTTTTATGGATGAATAATATTCCATCATACATGAACCGTATCTTCTTTATTCATTCATCTATTGATGGACACTTGGGCTACTTCCATAATTTGGCTATTGTAAATAATGCTTCTATAAACACAAGAGTACATATATCTTTTTGAATTAGTGTTATTGTATTCTTTGGGTAAATACCCAGTAATGTGATTACTAAATCATATGGTAATCCCATTTTAAATTTTTTGAGAAACCCCCATACTGTTTTCCCTAATGGTTGCCCCAGTTTGCATTCCCATGAACAGTACATAAGGGATCCATTTTCTCCACATCCTTACCAATACTGGTTTCTTATATTGTTGATGTTAGCCATTGTGACAGGTATGAGGTAATATCTCATTATGGTTTTGATTTACCTTTCCCTGATAATGAATGATGTTGAGCATTTTTTCATGTATCTGTTGGCCATCTGTATGTCTTCTTTGGAGAAATGTCTGTTCATGTCTTCTGCAATTTTTTAAAATTGGATTATTGTTTTTTGATGTTGAGTTGTATAAGTTCCTTATATATTTTGGATACTAACCCTTTTACTTACATGTCACTTGCAAATATTGTCTCCCATTCTATAAGTTGTCTTTTAGTTTTGTTGATTGCTTTCTTTGCTCTGCAGAAGCTTTTTATTTTGATGTAGTCCCAATGGTTTATTTTTGCTTTTATTTCCCCTGCCTCAGGAGACATATCCAGAAAAATGTTGTTATGGCTAATGTCAGAGAAATTATTGCCTATGCTGTCTTCTGGGATTTTTGTGGCTTCATAAATTTAAACTGACGTAGTAAGTACCATTTACATGTAAAACCTAGTATTTGCAGACTGCTCTCTACTCATGTTCTCTTCCTTCTATTTTCTCTACATAGTTTGCGTCCAAAAATTAGTGATCTGTGTAACTTTAAGGAATTTTACAGAAATATCTGCTATGGCCAAAATAGTCAGTCTAGACTCAATGAAGTCATCCCTGCTGCAGTTGTCCTTGAAGAGTATCTGTCATAAGCATGTGACCTTTGAAATTTGATGTGTGGAAAATATAAATTTGGGGAGATCGTTTTTGGCCTGGTCCCCCAAAATGGAGTCTGAGATGAGGATTCATGTGAAAATGATTTATCAGGAAATACTCCCTGGATAAACTAGTAGAAGAGTGAGGGATTGGAATCAGGAATGGAAGGAGGTAAAACAAGGTTAAAGCTCCTCAAAAGTTGACACTGGGTCAATGCTGTAGAGCAGCCCTAGAGATATCATGGAGCACATCTTGGGACTTGTTCCACTCACAGATAAAGGCATAGGGTGTTTGTACCTCTAAATCTGTCTGTCATGTGCTAAAGGCTGCCTGTGGGGAATGGAAATTCCCAGTCTTCTTGCTCTTCTTTGAGCATGGTCAGAGATTCTAGCAGCCTAAGGGCAATCTTCCAACAAAACACCTATATTAATAAGGGTGCTGGCTTTTAGAAGTTAAAACACACCAGGAGGCTGTGTGCTTGAGAATGGTAAAGGGATCTAAAAGAATGTGAGCAGAATTTATTTACAACTTGAAAAGGGTTGATCATAGGTGAAGTTATTGTTTCTAAAGCAAAATTTTTCTCTGATAAACATTTATTGAACAGTTATCAGGCCACGCAGCTATTTGTGCTGGGGATACAACAGTTGATAAGATAGAAATCTGTGCTCTGATAAGACACACAGACACATGATCACAACTCTAAATGAGAGAGGTGCCTAGGATGACTGTCAGTTATTAGCTTGAGTTCCCACACACTGTTTTGGGTCTTCAAATCTTGCCATTTGTTTGTTTTATTTGTGTGGGAAATCTTAATAGTTTTTTTCGGTGAGAAGTTTGGAGATGTTTCTTGGCAAACTTTCTTTTCTCAACTGTGATTTACCCTAGGTGATTGGAAAAAACAAAACAAAACAAAACAAAACAGCATACATGGCCTGCTCCTTGTGGCTTCCATCTGTGAGTAAGCCTTAGGTCCTAATGACTGTTCTTGGTTGCAAAGCTCAGGAGCACCAATGCACAGCTACCTGTTCTCCAAGCAGTAATTGTCACCTACTTAAGGTTGTCACTCTTCTTGGTATATGCTTTTTGTTCTGATGCATCAATGTTATCATTCCTACTGGTTCATTTCTGTCATAGGCAGCACTTCAGGGCCTTTGAATTTATTATTTCTTGTTATGTCCTTCCCCTGTTTGCATTATAGCATAGTGGTAGAGCAGATAGGCTTTTGAGTCAAAATACTTATACTTTAATATTGCCTCTACTTCCTAGCTTTGTTAAGTTACTTAATTTCTTGGTGCCTCAGTTTCCTCATATGAAAAATGTGGATAATGATAATACCTACTTTGTAGGAGTGTTAAAAAATTAAACTAGTGTAGGTGAAATGCTTAGAAATATTTTTGATCCTAGTAAAAAATGTTAGTGATGATTAGCTGAAATGTCTTCTCTATAACCCTCATACTCTGCTTAACCGCCAGCCAGTCATTTTAAGTCACTAAACTCTACCTCTAAAACTAATAATATACTACATGTTATTTAATTGACTTTAAAATTTCAAAAAAAATAAATTGCATTAACCCATATATTTTAATCAAATTGTATATTATATTCTATAATTGTCTTGTTTATTGTGTATCTCCTTACCATCATACCTCCTCCACAAACATACATAAGAATGACCAGCATGAGCACAGGTACTTTGTCTGCTATAATCATTGCTCCATGTCTTGTACGTAGTAGGTATTAAGCAAATATTTACTTAACTAGTAAATGATGTTAAATGAATAAATGGCAGTTTTGAAAGAGAAATGAACGCTTAGTGATGGTAAAATGATGCATAGCCCTTTTATAAAAAAAATTTCTCAATTTCTGTAGGTTTTTTATATTTACCTATTTTCCAAAAGAATGTGGTCAAATAAGAAAGGACTTAGTTATGGTGAAAACAAGGGAAAACCAAACAAAAAGGACAATTTAATTGAACTGAGGGCTACATTTGATTTTTTTAAAGATTTTATTTATTTATTTGACAGAAATCACAAGTAGGCAGAGAGGCAGGCAGAGAGAGAGAGAGGAGGAAGCAGGCTCCCCGCTGAGCAGAGAGCCTGATGCGGGGCTAGATCCCAGGACCCTGGGATCATGACCTGAGCTGAAGGCAGAGGCTTTAACCCACTGGAGCCACCCACGTGCCCCAGAACACAGATTTATAAGGAAGTTTCCTTTGTATAATTTTCTTGAAGATTTAGAAATTAAGTCATTGGGTATAATCTTTAATATAACTTTGATGTAGTTTAACTTCAGAAGAGAAAAGAGGGAATAAGAAGATTTCAGGCCAACTATAGAGCTACAAAAAGTTTCTATAGAAGCAATAATTTCATTTCCATAACTAGTTAAAATTAACAACACCAAAAACTTTAGCTCTAAAAAACTAGATTGCTGTGATTAAGTCTAACACCCATGTCTAGAATACAGTAATAAAAGATTTAATAAATAAATATAATTGAAAAAGTGATTATTAAAAGTTACAACATCTGTTTTTTGAGGATAATGCCAATTATCTTAGGGCCATTTTGAAATATTATAAAACTATATTTTTATATCTTTATATTATATATATACTATATATTTATATTTTATTTATATAAATATATATACTATATATATTTTGTGTATGTTTTACGATTATAATATAGATGTGTGCTACTAGATAGTACAACTTGCATGCAGATTTTAACCCAAGAATAAATAAAAAAAGATATTTTACTTTATCCTTGTTTTTTTTATTTTATATATTTTTTAAAGATTTGACAGTTTCACTAACTGTCCTTTAAAAATATTATTTATAATGGCTCCATTATATCTCACTTATTTAAATTATCCACTATCTTCACAGCATTTAGTTTTTCTAATTTTTAATTCTCATGGTTAATACTGAAATAAACAATCCTGTACATAAATTTTTGAACATATCTGATTTTTTTAAGGTATAGTAGAGGTGCAACATAGAATTTGGAACTGTATTTGTTAGGATTCACATGGGACCCAAAATACCCAAATCCTGCCTTGCCGGTCTTTCATCTTCCCCATGGAATATCCAAGGGCACCATACACTGAAGGAACAAAGACAAATAGAAAATCAAGATACCGCTTCAGAGCCCTTCTGATAAAATGGAATTTGAGCCACAGGCTTATGCAGACCTTCTCTTGCCTAAATCCAAATCCAGATGTCCCTACCACCCAGCTACTTGGTCTGTCTACTCCCATTCCTGACAACTAGCAACCACTAATCTGTTCTCCGTTTCTATAGTTTTGTTCATTTTAGAATGTTCTATAAATGGAATTAATAGCTTGTAATCATTTAAGTTTGGCATCTTTTAGGTAGCATAAACCCTCTAAGATTCATCTAGATTTTTGCATGAATCAATAGTTTGTTCCTTTTTATTGCTGAGTAGTGTTCCATGGGGGTGGATGTACTGTAGTTTGTTTAACCAGTCATCTATTGAAGAATATTTTGATTGTTCCCAGGTTTTGACTACTAGAAATGATGCTACTATGAATAATTTTGTTCACAGTTTTATGTGGACATGAATATTCATTTCTCTGTGGTAAATGCCCAAGATTGCAATTGCTGAGTCAGATGATTAGCTCATGTTTAGTTTTGTGAGACTGTGTCATACAGTTTGTGGAGTGACTATGACATTTTACATTCCCACCATCAATGTATGAATGACCCAGTATTTCTGCATCCTCACCAGTATTTGATATTGCCACTATTTCTTTTTATTTTAGATATTCTGATAGCTGTACTTTGACGTCATTTATTTTTGTTGTGTTAATTTCCCTCCATTTTATGCCTTTTAGAGCTCGGGTATGTTTTATTTTATTAAGAGCATTTTATCTATTAAATATATTAAGATATTACCTTTTTTGAGAATATTTTTATCAACTTATTTTCCTTAAAATTTTTTTGACATACTAAAGTGTAAAATTTTTAGGTAATCAAATTTGTCCCTTCCTTTGCAAATTCTTCCATTTCTTTTATATTTAAAAAGTTGTCCTCCACCGAGAGATTAACTATTCACCTATATATTCATTTTTAAGTTTTTTTTTACATTTTTTCTTTTGGTATATCTAGAAGTTTTGTTTTGGTATATAGTTTAAGGATCTATCATGAGTCATTTGCCATGTAAAGAATTATCTCAAAATTAATTGACTACCCCCCCCCATTTTTTCTCATTGGATTATGCTGCTTTCTTTATCTCTGACTCCATTTTTATTTAGGCTTGATTTTGAGTCTATGAAATCTATGAAATTCTATCAATATGTCAATTCTTGTACCAGTATCATTTAAGATTTTGTCAAGAACAAGATAGCAGTCAAATCAAGACTGGGTTCCTAGAGTTTAGATATTCTGTATAAAATTCTGGAAATAGGACCATATGCTTTAGAAAACAAAAGTTGCCATGGGAAAAGTATTTTTTGTTACAAAAATGCAAGGGCCTGATTTATTCTTGTTATGTAGGAAACTCTGATTGTACTTCTTAAGAGGTTCTGCTTATGAAACTGTGTACCTTAAATCAGATACCCAAGGAACTTAGCAATGATCTCCAATTCTTCTTCAGACTAACTGCGAATAGCCCAGAATCATACATGCCTCTAGAATAGCCTTGGGTGTCTGGTTATTCCCCTCCATAGGTCTGTAACTTAAGACTGACCCTAATTTATACATGTTGTAACATGTATAGAGGAGTCTTATAAGGAGGTGATGTGAAGGAAGTATATTCAGGTCATTGCCTTATGAGCACTGGAATCTGTCTCAAGTTCTCAGAATTGCATGCTGGAATGGACTTAAGATCTATTACTAAGCAATAGTTGAAGGAATAACTCAGCAGAGGGTAGAAAAAGGACTTTAGTCCCTCTTGGTGATATAATGAGTTTCAGAGACTACCCCCCCATGGATTTACAAGTATTTAAGCAGAACCTTTGTCATTTTTTTTTTCAGTTGTGTCACTCAGAAAATAAATCTTGAGTACAAGTTTCAATTTCATTTCACAATGCCGGCATGTAAATGGAGGTGTTTTGGGCTGCAAATGACATATAAACTAACTCAAACTTGTTTAACAAAGGGAATTTATACACTCAGGTAAATGAAAAATTCAGAGCAACTGTGAACTTTAGGTAGTCTGATTTAGTGACCAAACAAGATCACCAAGGACTTAGTTTATTTCCTAAGGCCAGTTATTTTTGAGGTCACAGATGATTGTGAACAACTCCCTAGGGACATGCTTCCTTGTTCAGGAGAGAGAATGAATGTGCCTTGCCATTCCCAGTGATAATCTTATACTCGAATGTTTGGAAAATGCTAATTGGCTTAGGCCGTTCAGCATTTACCTGCAGAGGATGAGAGTAAGATTAATCCTGTATACAAATCCTCTCATGGAGAAAGTTGAGGATACCATTACCATGAAGGTAAGGAAATGGATGCTGGAGAGCAAACCAAAGCTGTCTGCTACACCCATTATTTAGCATTTTATTTTATTTTATTTTTTATTTAGCATTTTAGAGGCAGTTTCTAAGAGGCTCTGAAGGATGGTTTCTATTCATACTACTGGCTGTTCTAGTCGAACCCCACAGAGACTATGACTATTCCTGGATATCAGTCAACAACAAATACATATTTATTGACCCTGTCATTTCTTGTCATTTCACTTGTCCTGGGAAGAGTAAAAGGGAATGTTTCTTATCAGAGAATACTGGGTTTATTGAAGCAAAATTTGGAAAACTTGTGTAAAATCCACTCTGTATAGATGAATCCTTTATTGGATAGCTTAGAATTTGACCAGCACAAAGGCTGCTGGGTGGTTTGCTCCAGCTGCCCCTTCCCCTTACGCCACAGTTGTTTCCTGAGTGGTACTGTTTCAGCGTTACTGTCTCCAGTCCTTATCTCCATCATGTGCTGATGCAGACTGGTCATGTTGCCTGTGATGGAGATAAAGGCCTTGTGTCTAGAAGTACTGCCATTTCATTCCAGAATGTGCATCAGCAGCATAGTTTTCAGGTGTGTTGGAACAGCTTCTGATGTCGGTAACCACAAAGCATGAGATGCTTTGCGAGTTGTAATGGCAAGTCAAATGAATGCCATCACCCCAATCTCTGCTGCTGGGGTTTCTGATGGAATGAGACAACACTGAGAATCTAGCAGGAATTTGCTTTTAGGTTTTGAGTCAAGTCATATGGTGATAATGGAGGAATCTATAAGAATCTAGCAGCTCTTCAGATTTTTATTGGTTTTGTTTGTGATTTGTGTCTATGGCAGAGAGCAAGAATTACTATCAGTTGTTTCATGTTCAGGGCGGTAATCTGCGATATATATCTAGCAACTAAAAAGTAAGTAGCATGTTACAGTTTTCAGAGTAATTTCACACAACATTTTTGTTTCATTTGATCCCACAAGAATCTCGTCACTTAAGTAGGACTATGCAGTAATTCCATTTTATATATTCAGTGTCTCGGAGAGCTACGCTCGTCAAAGTCATAAAATAAGCAAATAGTGAATCAGGGACTTGAACCTTGCTCATTGTATTTCAAATCTTATGCTCTTTTCACTATAGAAACCACCCATGCATTTTAATAAAGAGACATGGGGCAAGAGATCAAGATTGGTAGTAGGCTGTCAGCGTATTTCCCCAGTCAGTTTTTGGAAGATTCTCCAGTGGAGGTGGGGATAGAGAATGAGAGTGGTCTCATGCTACTAGGTATGTTTTCAGTAAAGGGCAGCAAAGATGAGATTAAGGAATGTTTTTATGAGGTTTTTTTCCAAAGGAGATATGAAAATTTTCCACATAGTGTTTTAGAGTTAAGCTGCCATTACTTTCAGAGTAAAGTGTCTTCATTGTATGCATTGCCTACTTATAACAAGCACTTTATTTATATTGCATCAAGCCACTATTGTATCTCAGTTGACCCTCCTCAACTGGTCTTTGCCTCCAGTTTGTCTTTTTTGTTTGTTTGTTTGAATTTGTGACTGTATCTCTATACTACAGCTAAAGTAGTCTTCTTAAAATGAAAATTGGGTCCTGTCAACCTCTTAAAGTCATCCAGGGGTTCTGCATTGTCTGTGGAATGGAATCCAAACTCCATGATAGGACATATAAAGCCCATTGTGATCTTCCCACCTTTCCTAGTTAATTCCTCATGTGTACCTTCTCCTCCAGGCATTCTGAACAATGTCTATTCTGCCAGTTTCATACTTTATGATCTCATATGTGCTGATATTTGCATGATGTCACCTCTGTCAAGAATACGCTTTACATTCCCTTTTTCCTATTGTCCTTGTCCCTTGGCAAGTTTCTTTCTTACTTGTTCTTCAATATTTAGGTTAAGCATTAGCTCCTCACTGAAACCCTATATTCCTTTTCTTGTGAGACAGATTTAGTTCCCACTTCCTTGGACTGTGACCCCCATAAAAGCTAACATATATTTTTATTATAAATTCATTTCATTGGTTTGCTACTTGTTTTTTTTTTAATATGGTACCTATTGTCCTCGTCCCTTGGTAAGTTTCTTTCTTACTTGTTCTTCAATATTTAGGTTAAGCATTAATTCCTCACTGAAACTCTATATCCCTTTTCTTGTGAGACAGATTTAGTCCCTACTTCCTTGGACCGTCACCCCCATAAAAGCTAACATATATTTTTATTATAAATTCATTTCATTGGTTTGGCACTTGGGTTTTTAAATATGGTAGCCCCAACTAATCTATAAACTCTTCAAGATTAGATGTACTGGTTGATTACTTTTTTCTTCCAAGTTCTAAGTATAATGTCTTGCATATAATTGATGTTCAATATATTTTTTTGAGTGAATGAATGCATAAGTGAATAAATGTTTACTAGGTTGCCTTACCCATGTGCATGTGTGATGAGTACTTTAAGTTTGTATGAGGTATTTTCTGATATGAGAAGGAAAGTTGCATTATGCACAGACATTGTATTATATCTGGAATGCTGTGTATACTATTATTATTCACCATAATAAAAAAGAGTTATTCATACTTATAAATGGATGCAGGTATAAGAGAGTGTGTTAATAAAGAAAGCTGTGATCTAGTCATAGGTTTGCCAACTCAGGTTTGCTAAAAACATACTGGTTGAGCTTGGGCAAAATCCTTTCTCTCTCTGGGTTTCAGTTTTGTCATCTATAAAATAAGAATGGTGGAGGGTGGGGCGCCTGGGTGGCTCAGTGGGTTAAAGCCTCTGCCTTCGGCTCGGGTCATGATCTCTGGGTCCTGGGATCGAGCCCCGCATCAGGCTCTCTGCTCAGCGGGGAGCCTGCTTCCTTCTCTCTCTCTGCCTACTTGTGATCTCTGCCTGTCAAATACATAAATAAAATCTTTAAAAAAAAAAAGAATGGTGGAGGGTGGTGGATTAGAGATAGTCTTTCAGGGATGGGCCTTCATGGTCTGAGGGTATATGATTCTAGGAAGCAGTATGAGTGGTTTACTGAAAATGGTAAAACCATAGATACTGGTGAAGCTGCCTGAGCTTCATGATCCTTTCTTTCTTAAACCAAAAGTGCTCCTTTAGGATATGGGTCTTGCTAATCACATTCTGAACATCAGGAGGCTTTTATTTCCCAGATGCAATGTTTATCTTACTAAAAATGCCATTGAGTTAATTCCCATCAAATCCTTGCAGCCTCACAGTTTTCAGAAACTTTCTGTTTTTTAATCAGATTGGACATTTTAAGATGTGGGAAAAAGCAAAAAGACTTAAACAGATTTTCTTCAGTGTTTTCTTCCCTTTCATGTAATTAACAGTCTCACTGAACATTATTTAAAAAAAAACAGACGAAGAAGAAATGATATGGATATGGTCCATTCAAGTCTTGGGTAAAATTAAGAAACCAAATACTAAATTCAGTCTTCTTATAATTTTAGTATGGGAAAATCAATTTGATGTCCATCAATGTGTCTGTCAATGTTTTTAATATGTGGCTACTCATAATACACTTGGACACTAAAAAGTGATCTTTAAGAATTTGGAGCGAGTGAATTAGTTTGAATTTTCTTTTTTTTTAAAAGATTTTATTTATTTATTTGACAGACAGAGATCATAAGTAGGCAGAGAGGCAGGCAGAGAGAGAGGGGAAGCAGGCTCCCTGCTGAGCAGAGAGTCCTCTGCGGGGCTCCATCCCAGGACCCTGGGATCATGACCCGAAGGCAGAGGTTTTAATCCACTGCACTGAGCCACCCAGGCGCCCCTAGTTTGAATTTTCAAAATAAGACCTGTATGGTTTACTTCTTTCAGATAACTTACAATCTTGAAGTACTTTGGATCAATGGGTAAATTTACCCTTATTGTTGTTACAAACTCTTTAATGTTATATCACGCATGTCCACATTTCAGTAAGCTTCTTCCATCAGTTTTTTTTCTAGATAGGTTTATTCAATATTACCAATTTTGGAAACATTAAAATCCTAAAGGATCCCATGACCTAGAAATTCTTTATTAGTTAAATAATCAACAAAAACGTATACATACAATCTCTAAATGACATGTGCAAGAATATTCATAGCAGTTCTACTCATAATAGCCCCAAACTGGAAGCAATCCAAATGTCCATCAACATTTGAGTAGATAAATATGAAGTCACGCAGTAGAATACTGGACAGCATTGAGAATGAATGAGCTGCCGTTTTTTACAGCCATGTGGAGAAATCTCAAAACGTAATTGTGAGCAAAAGAAGTAATCAAGAAGAAAATGCATACTGTCTGATTGCATTTATATAAAGTACAAAAGCAGCAGATACTTATATATTCTATTAGAAATTCAGGAAGGCAGTGATCTTTGGAAGAGTAACAATCAGGAGAGGGCATGAAGGAAACTATTGGGGTGCTCCCTCAAGTGCAAAGCTTCATCTATGTGATGGTTGTGGGTCCATTTGGCTGGTGAAAATTCATTGCACTCTAAGTACATGTGTAATTTTGAGTGTGTGAATATTCTTCATTTAAAAAGATAAAAAAATAATGAGGACAAGGAAAAAACCTCAAAGGAAAAAAATAATTTGAATTAATAATACTTAAAAAGATCATACCTTGGAATGGTAGGTACCCATGTGCCTTATTGATATTATAACTAATTTACCATAAAGTGATCCTTGTAACATAAAGCCTGTAATTAGGCTTATCTCTTTTAGGGTGAATTTACCATGACTGTTGTGCACTGGCTTACCTTTGGGGCCTTACAGGGAATTCACTGGTGTTCTTTTGGTAGATAATTGGAAACATTTCTCTGTTGTGTTAAAGAGGTCAGGAACAATTGAAGAGCTTTTTGGTCCGAAGTTTTCCATCTTGGGCATAACTACATGGAACTTAATTCACAAGCACTTCCTGCAAAGAATTCCATAATAAGGAGGACAATTATACAGGAGCCTTCTGGTGGCCTGCAGTTTCTCACCCCTAGGTCTTCCTCTGTGTGAATCCTTGGACTCTGCTGTTGCTGTCATAATATGTCTCCCCAGGTTGAATAGGCTGGGGGCATAAATATAACCATGATAGACATTATAAGACAGTATTATTTCTGGCTCTCTCCTTAACTAATCTGTAGGAACTCAAAACTCCTCAAATTAATCCTGCAGTGTTTTATTACCTTTATAGGGAGAGTTTCTCATGTACATTTATTGATTACTTCCTTCAAATCCTATGTGGCACTTGTCACTTTCTTCCTTTCCTCTGGTGGGGAAGATGCCTGTGTTGGGCATGCATTTCTCTCTCTTTTTTTTTATCTTTTATTAACATGAAATGTATTATTTGTTTCAGAGGTACAGGTCCTTGAATCCTCTGTCTTACACACTTCACAGCACTCACCATAGCACACACCCTCCCCAATGTCCATCATCCATCTACCTCATCCCTCCCATTCCCCACCCCCCAAGTAGCCCTCAGATTGTTTCCTGAGATTAAGAGTCTCTTATGGTTTGTCTGCCTCCCCGGTCCCATCTTGTTTCATTTTTCCTTCCCTTCTCCTACCTACCTACCCTTCCTACCTCTGGGCTAGGTAAATGCCTCTTGCCTGTCTTCCCTCGTAACAAACTCTTTTCTAAGATGTGCCTATGTCCTCCATGTAAAAAAGGCTCTTTGTCCAGATGGGTTTGATCCTAAGGTGGTTTTTGTATATTTTTACATTACTTGGTTTTGCCACAAATTCTTTATTTTAAACTATTTCATTTTCCTAGACACTATCTTTAGTGTATCCTTTTAGCTAAAGATATATTTTACTTGTTCTTTAACTTTCTAAGTTTTATTGATTCATTTCTCTATTTATAGAAATTAACATTTCTATATTTATATAAATTAACATTTATAGAAAATTTTTATCATTTTTACTCTTCAAGTGTGTTCTGTTATTTAATTTAATCTCTTTGTAGCCCCTGTGGGGTAAAAAAGCTTACAAACATTGCTCTTATTCAACATTTCATGTTTGCGTATTAGTTTTAGATACTTTTATTACTTTTAGTTTTTTATCTCTGTTGCTTTCTCTTATAATAGCCTGTTTTCTCACTAACAACATGGCTTCTCTGTATTTTATGCTTAAGAGGGTGGGAAATGGCCATGGAAATTGGGATAGGATGGGATAATGGTATAATGGAGGCTCATGTATTTTTGCCCAATCCAACTTCCCCAAGCAGGAGAGATGGAATGCCAAATATTAGAGGTTCAGCGAGATTCAGCTCTGTAAGCTGGCTTTGTCATGGTTCTTTTCTCAGAAAAGGACTTTTGTGTTCTTCGAGGACTGACCCCGCAGCAGCAGGTAGTAGTACGAGTAGCAGCAACTACCATTTACTGAGCAATGATACACCAGACTTGAAAGTAGGCGCTTTACTTCCAGATCGTTTTAAATCCCCTATAAACTTACAAGTAGGCTCTGGTAGTTACACTTTGTTCACAAGGAAATCATTTGTAGAGTCTGGATTTGAATCCAGATCTGTCTAAATTCCAAAACCATGGCTTTTTCTGGAAAGGCCTCCTGAACACATACCTAGGGAGAAACAGGATTCTCTCTGAGCAGGGGAGAAGGAAGCCGTCTGGGGGAAGAATTCATGTAGTTCTTCCTGAGAAGGGAACCCTCTCCCTACCCCAACAGACATCTGGTTTCAATGAGTGTGCAGAACCAAAGACCTTTCCCAGCTGAGCTGACACAAAAGTCTCATCTTCATGGGGACAGAGCAGCCCCAGGATGAAATTTTGTCACTGTGGCCTGCTTCCTTACTTCCAGTTGGGCCCAGATCAGCTGCTCCTGGGTATTTGAAAACCCCTGTAGGCGTGCTTTCATCCTGCCTGTTTCATCAAGGCAATGTATCCCTTTTGCCTGGCTGCTAATTTCCCTCAGCAGATTCTGTTTCTTTTTGCAGACAGACCTGCCAAAGCCCTGAATCTTATCCTCTTCCGGTTTTCTCCCTTCGTTATTGAAACAGTTTAAAATCCCTATAGGGGGAACACAGTGACAAACATTCAACATCACCTCCCATTGACCAGCTAGGATAAAGTTTACTTTTACAGCCATACTAACCATTGCTAGCTGCTATATAACTCACTCTTGAAGGTCCTTATACATTGAAAATAATTTACCTGAAACCACTTAAGATTACTTCTTAACTAGGCTAGCAAGTCTCTTTTGCCTAGCTAAGTGTATTTTTAGAAAAACTATTTTTTCCCTTCCAAACTTTAAAAACATGTTTGGATGTAACACAATGACAGCTTTTCCTTGCAGCTACTAGAAATGTCCCAAAAGATTTACAAAGTGTGGGGACACCTGGGTGGCTCAGTTGGTTAAGCAGCTGCCTTCGGCTCAGGTCATGATCCCAGCGTCCTGGGATCGAGTCCCACATCGGGCTCCTTGCTCGGCAGGGAGCCTGCTTCTCCCTCTGCCTCTGCCCGCCTCTCTGTCTGCCTGTGCTCGCTCTCTCTCTTTCTCTATAACAAATAAATAAAATCTTAAAAAAAAAAAAACTTAAAAAAAAGTATCTAAGAAGAGGGACGCCTGGGTGGCTCAGTTGGTTAAGCAGCTGCCTTGGGCTCAGGTCATGATCCCAGCATCCTGGGATCGAGTCCCACATCGGGCTCCTTGCTCAGCAGGGAGCCTGCTTCTCCCTCTGCCTCTGCCTGCCACTCTGTCTGCCTGTGCTCGTTCGCTCTCTCTCTCTCTCTCTCTCTCTCTGACAAATAAATAAATAAATAAAGATTTACAAAGTGTGTTTTGTACCTCTTTGTAAAATTTAATTTACTGCCCTAAGTTGATGCCTGAAAGAACTACCAATATTGAAAAAGAGGTATAAACATAGTAGGTGGTATTTAAACAATGTCAACTTACTAAGGGAGGAAGAGAAGATCAATGGAAGGACCACAGTGCTGGGGATCAGAAAATCCTCTGTGCTAATAACCAACAGTGAGCTACTGGGCATTTCACTTTACCTAATTATCAGTTTTACTCATGATTAAATGGGTGGGGGGAGACAGTGAGAGTAGACGGTCCTTTCATCCCTAAAAATCTTTTATCTGTGTCATCTGACAGAGGAGAACCCCAGGCTCAGCCTCCAAACGATAAGAGCATAGCAGACTGGATTTGGGGCTGCAAGACAATAGCTTAATGTGATGGTTATTAATTTATTTTCACTCATCTCTGAATTCACACTTCTTTGTTGTCTTTTAAGATCCTGGAGACAGACTACGCAGAGGTTTCTTCTGTATGGGCTGGCTTGTTGCTAGGCCACACCAATAGAGGGCGCCGGAGGGACACTGCAAGGCTGGAGAACGAGGAAGGCTCTTTCTTTGTGGTGCTTTCCACTGGGATTAGTGTCAGGGATGCTGTTAACTTTCACCTTAGTAGCCTTCACTGTTCTGCAGTGACCGGCTCCTGGCATGGTTCTTTGCCACCATAGCGACAGTCCTCACATGGAGGCCTGTGTTCTCCAGCCAATTTCTATGCCACCCAGTGATGGGCTGCCTCTGAGGGTCAGCTATAGCTTTCGGCCTCTGGCAGGTTTCTCACCCCCCGCGTGCTATGTGTTCCTGTGTAGTTGTATCCCTCCCTTTGAGGTTCTGAATCTTGTCTTGGGGACGGCCTCTTCTGAGTCTCTAAGTTCCTACCTTGTTCCATCTCGGTCAACCATGGAGTCTTCTTTTACCCCTCATAGTAATTAGCCATGTTCAACTACTTAACAGTTAGTTCTTTTTATTATACTGTTCTTAGTGCAAGTACCAGTGTGGTTTCTGTACGTTATCTGAAGAGACCCTGACTGATACATTTCACGCACATGTGCATGCACGCGCGCGCGTGCGCACACACACATGCACACACCGCACACACAGACAAGTGTGGCATATGATAGAGGTCAAAATAAACCGGTCAACAGACAAGACTTCTGGAGAACAAGGTAGAAAAGAAAATCTAAATGTCAGGAACAAACCATGAGAAACGCTACTTTCGTATGTACGATCTGCCCTGTTTACAATTGGGCCAGCTCGGTTGGCAAAGCAGACCTGACTGAGTATGGAGGAAAGCTTAGGAAAATGAAAGTAATAAAACGACTTTTATTGAGTTCCAAAACATTGACTTCAAAACAACTAAATTAATAAAATAGTTTCACTATTTTTTGAACTCAATGAAAGTCTTTAAAAATTAAATTGTTTTTAACTCATGATTTGTTGACTCAATAAATGTGGTTTTCAATTTAATTGCTTTTGAAATTACTGTTTTTGAATGTAATAAAAGTTTTTTAATTTTTTTTCCTTTTATTACCTTATTTGTTGTAAAGACTCTCAGTCAAGCTTTTCTTTCTACTTCGACAGCCCCAAAGACAAATTTGTGGAGTTTCAATGCCTTTCAGGGAAACAGGTAGGCACCACAAGTAAGAATAAGCCCCAAAGGGTGTGAAATAGAGTTGGGGAGACTTAATGCCATTTATAAACAGGTATTTCAAGCTTCCACATACTCTTTTCTCCTCAGTTCTCACCTATACCCTTCCCACCCTCACTTTTAGCTAATGACATTGTATCAAACTTCACTGGGAAACTGAAACAATGAGTATTTACAATCTGTAGCTGTTTGCTTGCTTTGTTCCTTCCTTACAACATAAAAAGATTACTTTCTCTTATCAAAGACCAACTTCTCCACTGGTATTGTGGATCCCATCCTCACTCATCTTCTCAATGCATTACTGAGTCAATTATCAATGCTTCTATTTTTATGTTACAATTTTTATTATAAAAATTTTTATTTTTATGATAAAAGTTTTAATTATCATGAAAAGAGACAAGTGTCTTGTCTCTATTTCCATCTCATACTGTATATTGAACCGAATGCAGTCATCTCTCTGCCCCCACCACTCTGTTAAAACTGTTTTAGTCAAAATCATAAACATATTCCTTGTCACCAAATCCCAAGCGCATGTCTCAATTCCATTTTATTCAATCTTTGAGCATAATTTGTCAGTGTTGGATACTCTCTCCTTGAAACATTTTCTCCTCTTGGGTTCTATAACACCATCCTGTCCTGATTGTCTCACTGGGTGTGTAATCTTAGTCCCTTTGATGGCCATTTCTCTTCTAAATATTGGGGTTCTTAAGGGTTCAGTTTGGAATTTTTTTTCTTTATTTCTTTCTTGAAGTGACTTCATCAATTACAGTGGCTGAATTGTGGCTCCTGAATGTCATGTATTCAAGTCCTAACCATCAGTATATGACTGTATTTGGAGGTAGGCCTTTTAGGAGGTGGTTAAATTACAATGAGGCCATTAGGGTGGGCCCTAATCCAATCTGACTCTTGTTGCTATAAGAAGAAGAAATTTGGACACTAGGAAGCATTCATAGAGGAAAGACCATGTGAGAATACAGAAAAAAATATAGTTATCTGTAAGATAACAGAGAGAGGGCTCAGAAGAAAGCAAGTCACCAATACTTTGATCTCAGACTTCCAGCCTCCAGAACTGGGAGAAAATAAATTTCTTTTGTTTAAGCCACCCAGACTGTAGTATTTTGTTATGGCAACCCAGGCAAACTAGTATGATCTTTATCCTCTTTTTTATGATGAAGATACATTTTTTAGTCTGTGCCCTCATCTGACCAACAGACTTCCATACCCAACTGTGTTCTTGACATCTCCATTTAGCTGTGTCACAGATATCTCAAACTTGGCAAACTGTATGCTTCGTGCCTGCTTTCCTGTATCAGTTCATCTCTACTCCCACCAACTGGTGTTACCCTTCTCAATAGATGCCACCATCAAATACACATTCCTAAATTCCATACCACTCAAACTAATCCAACAGCCCAATAGCTCTCTCTATGTATATAGTGTGTGTATACCTGTGTATATATATGTAAATTTATTTATTTAAATTTAATTACATTTATATAAATTTATATATAAATTTATGCATATGTATGTTTCTATATACATATGTATATATGTGTCTATATATATGTGTGTGTGTGTATTATATATATGGTGCGTGTATACCTGTGTGTATATATTTATGTAAATTTATACAAGTTTACTTGCATTTATGGAAATTTATATATAAATTTATTTTATACATATATGTGTGTGTGTGTATATGTGCGTGTGTGCATACATATATCTCCAGGTTATATTTTGAATATATATCTTTTTCTCTACTTCCGTTTTTAACCTCCTGGTTCAAAAGTTGTATTTTACTTGTAACATTATAATAGCCCTCTACTTGGTTTTCCTCCTTTTCTTCTTGCCTGCCTTCCAATCCACTCTTCATGCATAGGCAGAATACTACATATTGAAAGCTTATATCTGCTCCAAATTTACGTGTTAAAGCCTATCCCCCAAGATGATAGTATTAGGAGGTGGGCCTTTAGGAGGTGATTAGGTTACGAAGGCAGAGCTCATATGAATGGGGTTTGTGCCCTTATAAAAGAGGCCCCAGAAAACTCCTTTACCCCTTCTGCTGTGTGAGGACACCGTGAGAAGATGTCCATGTAGAATCCTAAAGAGGTTTCTCACCAGACACCAGATTTGCCAGCACCATGATTTTGGATTTCCCAGCCCCCAGAACTGTGAGAAATGAATGTTTGTTGTTGGTAAATTGCCCAGTTTACGGTATTTTCATTGTAGCAGCAGAATGGACTAAATGCACAGAGTAATCTTTAGAAACACAAATATCATGTTACTAAACTTCTCAAAATGCACTATTCTCTAATGATTTTCTGTTGCACTTGAAATAAAATTCCAAATTATCAGGGCCTACAATCCCTGCATATGTAGACCTTCACCTGCATAACCCTTGCCTCATCTTTTTACCAGTCTCCCTCTTACCCACAAAGTTCTAGCTAAAAGTCTATTTTCCATTCCTTGAATATGCCAAACTCTTTCCTGCTTCAAAACTCGTGACGTTTCCTCTCCCTGCAATGCTCTCTTTTTCATCTTTTGCTCAGGCTTGTTTCTTCTATTACTTTAGTTCAGCTTAATTGTAACTTCCTCAGAGAAGCTATCCCTAATTGTAATATCTAAAAAGACTTCTCTCTGTTATTATTCTTATAAATATAAACTAAAGATAAATAAAAATTCTTATTTGCTAACTGCACAGCCTGTATTCAACCCTGTAGTAATTTTAATTTAATTGTGTGCTTATTTGGTTATTGTCTGACATTCCAATTAGAATGTACATTCTATGAGGTCAGAGTGTACCTGACCTCATGTCTGTATTATGTACGTCTATATCTGTTTGTATTATGTACCTCTATGTCTCCAAAACCAAGAAAAATTCTTAAAAAGTAAATACTTTTCTTTTGTATCCTGTTGGCTTGACCATCATTAATATTGTGAACCTTGATCCTTGATGTTTCTGCAACTACTCTTAAATGCTACCCACTCTCTTGGCTGTACTCTTTTTTCTCTGCTATGTATTCTTTTCTCAGAGTCTAATTTGTATTATTATAAATATTTGGCCTCAGCCTGTTAATTCCAATCTGGACCCTTGGTGGCCTTCTTGCTGGATGTTGTTATGTTTGATCCTGAACTGATAAAATGAGCGGGAAATATTGGCTGACCCTAGATTAGAACTCTATTTTTCAATTTTTTGAGGAACCTCCATGCTGTTTTCTAGAGTGGCTGCACCAGCTTGCATTCCCACCAACAGTGTAGGAGGGTTCCCCTTTCTCCACATCCTCGCCAGCATCTGTCATTTCCCGACTTGTTCATTTTAGCCATTCTGACTGGTGTGAGGTGGTATCTCATTGTGGTTTTGATTTGTATTTCCCTGATGCCCAGTGATGTGGAGCACTTTTTCATGTGTCTGTTGGCCATCTGGATGTCTTCTTTGCAGAAATGTCTGTTCATGTCCTCTGCCCATTTCTTGATTGGATTATTTGTTCTTTGGGTGTTGAGTTTGCTAAGCTCTTTGTAGATTTTGGATACTAGCCCTTTATCTGATATGTCGTTTGCAAATATCTTCTCCCACTCTGTCAGTTGTCTTTTGGTTTTGTTGACTGTTTCCTTTGCTGTGCAAAAGCTTTTGATCTTGAAAATAGAGCTACCTTATGACCCAGCAATTGCACTACTGGGTATTTACCCTAAAGATACAAACGTAGTGATCCAAAGGGGCACGTGTACCCGAATGTTTATAGCAGCAATGTCCACAATAGCCAAGTTATGGAAAGAACCTAGATGTCCATCAACAGATGAATGGATAAAGAAGAAGTGGTATATATATATACGATGGAATACTATGCAGCCATCAAAAGAAATGAAATCTTACCATTTGCGATGACATGGATGGAACTAGAGCGTATTATGCTTAGCGAAA
>ML094950.1:0-18350 GCA_003697995.1 Taxidea taxus jeffersonii | reverse complement strand
ATTTTGGATACTAGCCCTTTATCTGATATGTCGTTTGCAAATATCTTCTCCCACTCTGTCAGTTGTCTTTTGGTTTTGTTGACTGTTTCCTTTGCTGTGCAAAAGCTTTTGATCTTGAAAATAGAGCTACCTTATGACCCAGCAATTGCACTACTGGGTATTTACCCTAAAGATACAAACGTAGTGATCCAAAGGGGCACGTGTACCCGAATGTTTATAGCAGCAATGTCCACAATAGCCAAGTTATGGAAAGAACCTAGATGTCCATCAACAGATGAATGGATAAAGAAGATGTGGTATATATATACGATGGAATACTATGCAGCCATCAAAAGAAATGAAATCTTACCATTTGCGACGACATGGATGGAACTAGAGCGTATTATGCTTAGCGAAATAAGTCAACTGGAGAAAGACAACTATCACATGATCTCCCTGATATGAGGAAGTAGAGATGCAATGGGGGTGGGGGCTAAGGCGGTAGGAAAAGAAAATATGAAACAAGATGGGATCGGGAGGGAGACAAACCAAAAGAGACTCTTAATGTCATAAAACAAACTGAGGGGGGTGGGGGAAGAGGGGTTGGGAGAGGGTGGTGGGGTTACATTATATGTTTAAATAAAAAAAAAAGCTTAAATTAGAACTCTATTTTCCTGGAGCTTTGGGAGAAAATGTTAATGCTTATTTGGGATGCTCTTATTTTGTAACATCTTGATTCTTTTGAGACTGGTGGGAGTGAGCCAAGGGGTCATACTGAGAAAGAGGAGTATGTGAGGGCACCTGGGAGGCTCAGTGGATTAAACCTCTGCCTTCAGTTCCGTCATGATCTCAGGGTCCCGGGATCGAGCCCTGCATCAGGCTCTCTGCTCAGCGGGGAGCCTGTTTCCCTTCCTCTCTCTCTCTCTGCCTGCTCTCTGCCTACTTGTAATCTCTCTCTCTATCAAATAAATAAATAAAATCTTTAAAAAAAAGAAAGAGGAGGGACGCCTGGGTGGCTCAGTTGGTTAAGCGGCTGCCTTCGGCTCAGGGCACGATCCCAGCGTCCTGGGATCGAGTCCCACATGGGGCTCCTTGCTCGGCAGGGAGCCTTCTTCTCCCTCTGCCTCTGCCTGCCACTCTGTCTGCCTGTGCTCGCTCTCTCTCTCTCTCTCTCTCTCTCTCTAACAAATAAATAAATAAAATCTTTTAAAAAAAAAAGAAAGAGGAGTATGTGGTAGTGACTCAATAACTTCAAGTTACTTCTAAGATATTGTTCTATACAAAGAATGTGAGAAATATTGAGTATTAACAAGAAAACAAAACAGGGTTAGAAACATTCCTAATTCTGTTCTTTCTGTGAAAGACATGAATCTGTATTTGTATTTCTGTATAAGATCATCTCTCATCGAATTTGTCTACATTTTTTTGTTACATGATCTAATTTGAGGTTAGTTGAGGGGATCAAAAGAATATTTACTGTACCTATTGTCCTGCTTCCTCAGACATGTTTACTAGTCCATAATGATAATGAAAGAAATGCAAATAGAAATAACTAAGGTTCAATAATTAATTCATTTCACAAATATTTATTGAACACCAATTACAGATGAGATAATGAGGATTAAACACTATTTAATGGTGATATAATACTATAAGTAACAATACAGCATAATACAGTAATAATATTATAAGTATAGTATATATAATACAGTAATACAATATACATACAGTAACAATACTGTAATACAATATAATACAATAATACAGTAATAATACTATAGGACATAATATAGTAATAATTAATAAAACACTATTCCTACCCTCAAGACATTTAGATTCTATTGGGAGAAACAGGTGGGTATCACTACATACTTACTAAATTAACAAAAAAGTAAAACTCAAGAAACCCAACAAAGAGGCTATAATTAATGGAACATACAGAGTTTTCTGGTAGTGTAGAACTTGTTGCGATCTTTTCAATGTGCAATTCAAAAAACATGGGTGGAATTTAAAAAACAAAACAGATGAACATAGGGCAAGATGGAAAAAAGAGAGGGAGACAACCATAGGAGACTTTTAAACTATAGAGAATAGGGGCACCTGGGTGGCTCAGTCAGTTAAGCATTTGCCCTGGGCTCAAGTAATGGTCCTGGAGTCCCAGAATCGAGCCCCATGTCTAGCTCCCTGTTGAGTGGGGAGTCTGCTTCTCCCTCTCCCTCTGCCCCTCCCCCTTTATGTTCTCTCTCTTGCTCACACTCTCAAATAAAGAAATAAAAATTTAAAAAAAACTATAGAGAAAAATCTGAGGCTTGCTGGAGGAGAGGTAGGTGGGGGGATGGGCGAAATGGGTGATGGACATTAAGGAGGGCACTCGTTGTGATGAACACTGGGTGTTAGATTAAGTGATGAATCACTAAATTCTACCTGAAACCAATGATACACTGTATGCTAGCTGACTAGAATTTAAATAAAAACTTAGAACAAAAATAGAAACCCATGGATAATTACAGATATATTTTGACCCAGGAATCTCATTTTTGAAAACATAGCTCAAGAAAGTAACTCAAAAGGGGAAAGGCCTCTTTTTACAAAGGTATTTATAACTGCATAATCTGTAACAAATTGGAAATAAAAAGAAATTGATATGTTTGGGATATTGTTAAAATAGTGATGGTATAATACAATGTCTTAGCCTCAAGTTTTATAGGAAACATAGCCAGACTAGGATTGAAGTAACATTAATTTATTTGGGAGGTAAAGGGGACACCAGGAGGAGAGTAGGGAAGTGAGACAGAGAAGGGGAGGAGGCCAGTAAAGGGTATATTATTTAGGCAGCTAGGGTGAAAGTCTTCCATGGGATAAAAAAGAAAATGAGATGATATACCTTAGAATTATGCCACCTGTGGGGTGCTGTATTGATACTCTTAATTCCCAAGAATCATAGCTTGATGTCTGTTCCAAGGTGATGTTAGTTCTTCAGCATATCCTACTAGTCATGGGCATGGCCAGAATGGCTTATAATGGTTGGAGGTGGGGTGAGGAAATCCCTCAGTCACAGATGCAGATACTGGCACTTTTACATAGTCTGGAGCACATTGAAAGGTTAACTAGTATAACAGAGCAGTGATATAATATGTTAACCATTAAATGTGAAAAATGACTAGGCTATGTACATATTTATAACTATAAGAAAAGGTTTTCAAAGCACACAATACTATCAGGCATTGACTATAAACATACAAAAGCTAGGGGCACCTGGGTGGCTCAGTGTGTTAAGCCGCTGCCTTCGGCTCGGGTCATGATCTCAGGGTCCTGGGATCGAGCCCCGCATCGGGCTCTCTGCTCAGCATGGAGCCTGCTTCCCCCTCTCTCTCTGCCTGCCTCTCTGCCTACTTGTGATCTATCTGTCAAATAAATAAATAAAATCTTTAAAAAAAACATACAAAAGCTATGTCATTAGAACACATAGAATCTTATAAAATAGTATTGTGAAAGAGAGGCTTTTTCTTTTAATTATAAAGATATCAAATTAGTTAATAAAAATAACCTACTAATGTTACCAGAAAGAATAAGTCTTCAATTAAATGTCAATAAATAGGTACCTTTTACATGCTAACAGTAGCGATGGTAAGGTGCAGATACAGCAGATGTAAGAGAGGTAGAATTTGTGGAACTTAGTGACACCTTGGATTTGGTAGGGGAAGGAGGAAAAGTCAACAAGGATGACCTGAGTATTTGTAACTCATCAAATGGAAGGACGGTGGCATCTTTAATAGGGCTAAGCAAGTCAAGAGGAAGATCTTATATTAAGGCAAAAGATTGTTGGGTGAAGATGAAAGCTATGATATCCTTTTGGAGTGTTTCTAACTATGACATTAAGGCTGGAAAGGCTTGAGATATTCACTAAGGACTCCAATCTCTGAAATGCAGGGAAATGAGGATTGGAAAAACTTTCACAAAAAGGTGAAAAGAATGTCATACATATAGTTTAATCCCCAAAAAGGTATATAAAGGGGGAAAAGGGTACCTTTCAAAGGGAGTGGTTTTCTCCTTAACCATTCTAACAGTTTTTTGTTAACTTTTCTCCATCCAATAAAGATTAGGAAGCCAATCTTTGTTAACTAATTTCCACAATACAAGTTTTAATGAAAGGAGATAAAACACTCAAGGAGGCAATATAATTAGTAGATACTGTTATCTTATAAATTTTATACTTATCGGAACATGAGCATTTGTTGCTGGGCTCCTTGGCTGGCATTAATCTCATTTTGTATCTCTGGACTGTTGCCATGGCTTGGTTTTAACAGAGCCAGAATATCTGCTCTTAGATTGTCTCTGATAAAAGGATGAAAGCAGTGATAATTATGCAAGGAACTACTTTGTCACTACTTCTATGGTTTGACTTAAGATGCTCTAGACATTGACATAAGTAGGCCACAGTGTTTTATTGACCTCAATTAACAAGAAAGCAACATTTCTTTTATTTGTGCCATTAATATGGGCAAGGGATAAGAAAAGTGCAATAAATTTCTAATTTAAATTTGGAACCCAGTAAAGGGAGAAAGTTTGACTTGTGCATGTTTGCAGTTCTGTGAGTCATGGCCAATTTTTTAAACATAAGCCATCTGCCAGCATAATACTTTTAATGATACGTTTACTTGAAATTCTTTTCGCATGCTCCCCTGAGTTCCTGTGCTCAAACAGATCAGAAAGAATATTTGGCTCAGGCATTTGGGGCTTCTGTGATCTACTGTCTCCATTGATTTGAGTTGACAATAACTTTCATCTCTCAATGTGTCTCCTCAGGGGCTAATATTCCATTTATCTTATCTTTTTTTTTCTAAAGATCTTTTATATTATTTAACAGTAGTACCTAAGCTTTGTTGGCTGATGTATTTGGATTTTGCTGGAAAGTTGTATGTTTTACAGGAGCTAATAAGTGACCATCTGATGTTTTGCATCTTATGAACAGTAATATTTTGGGGGCACTCTAAATAGAATCAAAATTGGGTATCACAGAAGGGTTTACAGAGCTTTACCCACTAGGCTGTTTCTAAGAGTCACTTGGTGATTTCCCTTTGCTGTCATTTTTGTTTATTTTTCTGTCTGGATTTATTTTTCCCTTATTACTTCTGGAACCAGAACATCTACAATATGTTTTGCTTCTTTGTTTTGTTCTTACCAGTTCTTTATTTATAAACCTCACTTTGTCTCCAGTACTGGGTGAATTATATACCTCTGTTGTATTTTTCTTTTTAAATTTTCAGTGTATTCAATTTGTATTGATTGAATCACCCATTACTTCTTTCCAAACTCCTTTTGAAGTTCCAGAACACTATGTCAATATAGGCTTATTTACTTATTCAAGAAATAGTCACCAAGGGCCTACTCTTTACCAGATTCAACATTAGGTGCTAGAGATATAGGGATGACTGAGGCACACTCTGTCCTCAGGGGAACAGCAAAATATAGTGATTAAGGGCAGAAACTTCCAGGTCAAACCTGGGTTTCAGTCCCAACTGTGATAGTTAATTTTATGTGTCAGCACCAGTAATAAAATATGTCTACATGTTGCTGTGAAGATATTTCTTTAGATGTGAATAACATTTAAATCAGTTGACTTTAAAGTCTATTGTCTTCCATAACATGGGTGAGCCTGGTCCAATAAACTGAAAGCCTTAAGAGTAGAGTAAGGTCTCCTGAAGAACGAATTTTGCCTTAAAAATGCAACATAGAAATTCTGCCTTTATTTCTACCTATTGCCCTGTAGAATTCAGACTCGAGACTATACCGTCAACTCTTACGTGAGTCTTCAGTGTGCTGGCTTGCTGTATAGTTTGCACAGTCAGCCCCCACAATCATGTGAGCCAGTTTCCTAAATCTCTCTCTCTCTCTTCCTTTCTCTGTATGTAAGTAGGTGTGTGTGTGTGTGTGTGTGTGTGTGTGTGTATGTGTATGTGTGTGTATATATATATGTATATATACATATATATATACCTGTATACCATTATCTATATCTCTCTATGTATCTATATCTAGAGATAGGCGTATATAAATATCTATATATATCCACATCTATACCTATATACTATTAGCTGTATTTCTATAGAGAATCTTGACTAATACACCAGTTCTTCTGCTTGCCAGTTAGACTGGTGATTTCACATATCTGAGCCTCTGTTTCTTCTTTGGTGAATGAGTTTTAATGAGGATTAAATGAGTCGGTGCATGTGAAAGCACATACCACCATACCTGGGCATATAGTAAGTGCTGAACAAATAGTAACTCTAACTTGATAATTTTCTTAACTTCTGAAGGGGCAGATGTGATATAGGCAGTGACAGAGATATATAGGAGGGAACATAAGACAAGGAGTCTTGGGGTAAAGGTGGTTAGAAGAGGCTTTCTGGAAGAATTGATACTTAATCTTCATTTTAAAGATTGAGTAGAAAGACCCATTCGTGTAATTAAATCATTTCAAAAAAAATTTGTGCACTTATTTTATGCTGTACTCAGTGGTGTGCCTTGGGACAATATTGGTAAATAAGATAGACAAGTTATTAGACCCAGAGTGACAAAATAAAAGAGGAAGCTTAGAACAAGTAGAGATCCTGTTACCCTGGCAGAACCAAGACTTGCAGAGACAAATCCAAATGCTGTAACTGACTGGAGATGGCATACAGCTTTTTAGCTGAGGTGACTTATTAATACCAATGTCCTCTTAGTTATGCCTGAGTCATAGGATCTGAGTCTAAAGGGATGATTTAATTTCTATTCCAGCCAGGACACAGGTGAGGAGGAGGAGGAGGATCTTGCTTCTTCCTACACTCCTGCCACACTCTCAAGCCAACTCTAACTGAAACAAAGTAGCTGAGAGAAATGAAAAATGGATTGAGGCTTTAACAAAAATCTAATAGGTCTACCAGAATAAAGCCAAAGAGGGAATATTGTTTAACTAATATTCAAAGAAATAATAGCTGACAAATTCCAAAACTGAAGAAATATTTGAGTGTGTTGATTGAACCACAAACAGTATTGTGCAGAATAAAAAATATATATTACTATTGTATTGAACAGGCTTAATTTATGTGATGTAATCACAAAGCAGCTTGATTTTTTTTTTGCCTCCTACTGATTATTTAAACTTAATAGGTGATCTCTTTCTCTACACTTGGAGGAAAACTCAAGATAATCCCACTACTTTTCTGATCATTCTTAGATAAATAAAAAAACCCTGATTATTTCTTTTAGATATCAAATGCTATATCAATTCAGAAATTAGAATATCAGTTTTCATATAATGATTGACATTTCAATGTTCAAATTAGGACTTTCTCAATTCCCTTTGGAAGGATTTTGTAGTGGAAAGCCTACACTCATGGAAGGAAGGTGTAGTAAGCTTCATTTCTCTTTTTCACCTCCTTCCTTCAGGTTGGGGTATACTGAGGATAGGAGTAAGGGTAGAAGAAAAAGTTTTACTTGATGAGATTCATGCTTTATTGGTCTGACAAAGTTTTAAAGCAAATTCTTTTTTTCATGGGGTAATTTTCAGAGTCTTTGGAGCCAGCTTCACTCCACCCCCATCATTAAGGATTCCCTGTGGTTCCCTTGAGAGAACTAAATAAAACTCTAGTTCTCTTGGCCATTTATTCCTAAGCCTTCTAGGAATATGATGGTTTATCTCCAGCTTCTTTCTGCAGAGGTCCCATTGGCCTTCCAAAATAAATCTATGCCAACCATGTGTTACACAAAACCTCTGTCTTGTCCATAATAAACACATTTCCTTTTCCTGAAGGGACTATAGGACTATAAGCTTATTCCACTGTAGGGACGAGAACCCTTCTTCTTCTTCTTCTGGAGATGTCACTCTTTACTATAGGACTAAAGGGCTCTAGGACTATAAGCTGACTCCATTGTAAACCATTTGTTGACAGCTAATCATCTGTACTCTTACCCTTGAAGATAGTGTTAGATATTGGTCCATTGTCTCTCTCATATCTCTTGGATACATTTGAAATTTTCTGAGCAGTCATACAGAAGATCTTCACACTGGCTTAAGGTGAGGAACAACCACTATGCCATTGTCATTTTTAGGGGATGTGTGTGAGACTCACAGCACAGCAACAGCTGTTACCAAAAAAATTTTCCCCCTCTCCCTCTCTTGATCCTTCTATGTTTTCAAAGTTAATAATGAGTTTTAAAATGATCTAAATGGTTCTTGGCAAACTATTTTTTACATTTTATATAAGCTGATGCATCTCACAAGACACTTTGATATCTGATATGTATTATCTTATGGATTTATTAAAATTTGATTCACAAAAATAGATAACTAGACATGTAATAAAATTATAGAATGTGAGAACTAAAAAGACAATATTAAACTTAACAGACTGAAAGTGGTGAATTATTTAATAACAAAATTCAAAAGTTGGTTAAAAATGCAAGGTAAATAAAATACCCCAATTTTTTCTACACACCAGCAAAAAAAATGTAGAAAACTACACAGCTTTTACAAATGCAAGAAAACTACAAAGTTCATAAGAATGAATTTAAGTATATATGTGCGTATATACACAACTATATATCCATTACAAAGAAAAGTGCAAAATATTTTTAAGGAAATATAACCAGATATGAATAAATGGAGACCAAGATGTTTTGCTTACAGGATTGAAGACTTAATGTAATAAAAATATTACTTCTGTCCAAAGTGAATTTTAAATTTGATGAAATTAATTTCAAACAACCTAAGATTTTTCACCAAACTTGAAAAACTTGGAAGATTCATATGGAATAGTAAAGATAATTCTAGAAAAGTAGAACAAAAATGTGGAAATTTCTATACCACACTGACATTTATGATAGAACCACAGTAATTTTTTTTTCATTATGTTATGTTACTCACCATATAGTACATGATTAGTTTTTGATTTAGTGTTCCATGATTCATTGTTTGTGTATAACACCTAGTGTTCCATGCAACCCGTGCCCTCCTTAATACCCATTGCTGGCTCACCCACCCCCTCCCCCTCCTCCCCTCTAAAACCCTCAGTTTATTTCCTGGAGTCCATAGTCTCTCATGGTTCATCTCCCCCCCTGATTCCGCCCCCCCTTACTTTTCCCTTCCTTCTCCTAATGTCCTCTATGCTATTCCTTATGTTCCACAAATAAGTGAAATCATATGATAATTGACTTTCTCTGCTTGACTTATTTTACTTAGCAAAATCCCCAGTTCCAACCATGTTGATGTAAATTTGGGTATTCATCCTTTCTGATGGCTGAGTAATATTCCATTGTATATATGGGCCACATCTTCTTTATACATTTGTCTGTTGAAGGGCATTTTAGCTTTTTCCACAGTTTGGCTATTGTGGACATTGCTGCTATGAACATTGGGGTGCATGTGGTCCTTCTTTTCACTACATCTGTATCCCGCCAACAGTGTAAGAAGGTTCCCCTTTCTCCACAACCTCTCCAACATTTGTTTCTTTACTTGTCAATTTTTGCCATTCTAACTTGTGTAAGGTGGTATCTCAAAATGGTTTTGGTTTGAATTTTCCTGATGGCTAATGATGATGAACGTTTTTTCATGTGTGTGTTAGCCATCTGTATGTCTTCTTTGGAGAAATGTCTGTTCATGTCTTCTGCCCATTTTTTGACATGATTATCTGTTTTTTTGGGTGTTGAGTTTAAGGAGTTCTTTATAGATCTTGATATCAGCCCTTTGTCTGTATAGAAGAATGAAACTCGACCATTCTCTAACCTTTTCATTTCATTTCAGCCCTTTATCTGAGTATCATTTTCAAATAGCTTCTCCCATTTCATGGGTTGCCTCTTTGTTTTATTGACTATTTCCTTTCCTTGCAGAAGTTTTTATCTTCATGAAGTCCCAAAAGTTCATTTTCACTTTTGTTTCCCTTGCCTTTGGAGACGTGTCTTGAAAGAAGTTCCTGTGGTTGATATCATAGAGGTTATGCCTATGTTCTTCTCTGAGATTTTGATGGATTCCTACCTCATATTTGAGGTCTTTCATCCATTTAGAGTTTATCTTTGTGTATGGTGTATGAGAATGGTTGAGTTTCATTCTTCTGTATATAGCTGACCAATTTTCCCAACACGACTTTTTGAAGAGACTGTCTTTTTTTCCATTGGATATTTTTTCCTGCTTTGTTGAAGATTCTTTGACCATAGAGTTGAGGGTCCATATCTGGGCTCTCTATTCTGTTCCATTGTTCTATGTGTCTGTTTTGTGCTAGTACCATGGTGTCTTGGTGATCACAGCTTTGTAATATAGCTTGAAATCAGGCAATGTGATGACCTCAGTTTTGTTTTTCTTTTTCAATATTTCCTTTATGATTCAAGGTCTTTTCTGATTCCATATAAATATTAGGATTGTTTGTCCCAGCACTTTGAAAAATGCCATTGGTATTTTGATGTTCATGGATCAGAAGATACATAAACATACATAGACATTAAAATGTCTATGCTACCCAGTGCAATCTATACTTTCAACACTATCCTGATAAAAAACCACAGTAATATTTAAAAGATGGTATTGACCAGATATAGAAAGTTGGGTCAATGCAAAGAAAGAGAAAGCAGAAAAACAGATCAAAGTGTAAATGTGGGACCTCAGCTTACAACAGAAGTGACAGTACAAATAACTGGGAGGAGAGTATGTTTTATTTAATATATGGAGAGAAGATAATTTGTTTTTTCATGTGAAAAAAATTAGATTCCTTCATCTCACCAAAATTTCACATAAACATAATAAAAATAAAAGAAAAGAATTAATGTAAAATATCTGAGAATATCTTAATTTCCATTTATTAGTTATCAATTACTATATAATACATTTCCTAAACTCAATGGATCAAAGCAACAATATTCATTATCTCAGTATTTTGGTAGGTCATGACTTATGAGCATGTCTTTGTTGAGTTCTCTGTTTCAGAGTCTCATGGAAGCTGTTGGCTAGGACTGCAGTGATCTGGAGGTACTCCTGGGGAAAATTCTATCTCCTCGCTACTCCCATGATTATTAGCGACATCCAGTTCCTCACTGCTTGTTAGACTGAGAGGCCTCTGCTCCCCTCCAGCTGTTGGCTGGAGGCTGCCCTCAGTTCCTTGTCCTGTGGGCCTTTCCAGTGAAGCTCCTTGCTTCATCACAGTTTCTTTTTTTTTAACATTTTATTTATTCATTTGACAGAGAGAGAGACAGCAAGAGGGAACACAAGCAGGGGGAGCAGGAGAGGGAGAAGCAGGCCTTCTGCAGAGCAGGGAGCCTAACATAGGGCTCCATCACAGGACTCTGGGATCATGACCTGAGTGGAAGGCAGACACTTAATGACTGAGCCTCCCAGGTACCTTTCATCACAGTTTCTTAAGAAGAGCTTGAAAAGGGCAAGGGAAAGTGTAATATACTGGACTACATTGCAATTACAAGTGCTCTGGGAAGCAAGTGAAATAAGAGCTATAAAATGAAGAAGATGTTTTCCACAAATCATGAGAAAAAGATAAATAATCCAAGTAGAAACAAATGGCCAAAGGATATGGATGAAAATTCACAGAACATAGACCAGCCAACCAACATAGTATTACGCTCAACTTCACCAGTAATGGGGAAAATGCAAATTAAAACAGCAATGAGATGCCAGTTACACCTGAGATTGACAAAAAAAAAAATGTTTTTTTAAGATATATGGTCCTAAGTGATGATGTGGGGAAACAGGAACTCTCATATACCACGGGTGTACAATTCAACTGTTAAAACCAGCTGGGAGAACAATGCATAACAGCTATTAGAGTTGAAGGTGGCAGTCTATAACCTAGAAATTTTACTTCCATGTGTATAAAAGGAAAAACCCTCAAGTGAAAGGAAAATTTTCATAGTGAGAAGTGCCAATAGGCCCAATGTCATTAATGAGGAAAAAGCATAATAAATTGTGGTAGATTCATGGTACACAGCAGTTAAAAGAATGAGTTAAGTATATATGTCACAACATAGATAAATCTGGAAAACATGATTTGGAATGAAGTAATAATGTAGAACAATAGAATGTGATACCATTTACACACATTAAAAAGAAATAAAAAAGGGACGCCTGGGTGGCTTAGTTGGTTAAGCGGCTGCCTTCGGCTCAGGTCATGATCCCAGCGTCCTGGGATCGAGTCCCACATTGGGCTCCTTGCTCGGCGGGGAGCCTGCTTCTCCCTCTGCCTCTGCCTGCCACTCTGTCTGCCTGTGCTTGCTCGCTCTCTCTCCCTCTCTCTCGGACAAATCAATAAAATCTTAAAAAAAAAGAAATAAAAATGTACTTATTGGTTGTGGATGTAAGTAGTAGCAGTATACCAAACATGAACTGTTTATATGAGAAATTAAGATACTGATTGTATCTGAGGAGGGCATAGGGGTTAAATCAGTAGTAGTATGATATGAAATGTTTCAACTTTATCTGGAATGTTAATTCATTAAAAGACTGATGACAGGGGCGCGCCTGGGTGGCTCAGTGGGTTAAGGCCTCTGCCTTTGGCTCAGGTCATGATCCCAGGGTTCTGGGATCGAGCCCCGCATTGGGCTCTCCGCTCATGCGATCGAGCCCCGCATCGGGCTCTCCGCTCAGTGGGGAGCCTGCTTCCTCCTCTCTCTCTGCCTGTCTCTCTGCCTACTTGTGAATTCCATCTGTCGAATAAATAAAATCTTAAAAAAAAAAAAAAGACTGATAACAGTTATTCCAGTGTACTGGTCAAAGTAGGCTAGTGTATGTTGCGTGAACAAACAGTTCAAACATTTCACTGGTTTAACCCATGAAATATCATTCCCCTCCCATCACGGTCTCTTGTAGGTCACCAACTCTCTGAGGCTTGGTGCACTTCATGGCTTGGGGACACAGGCTGCTTCCACCTTTTAAATACTCCCTATCAAACTTGGCGTCTGAAAGATCACTCTGGAGGGCAAGGATTAGATGGAAGCAATGCAGCCGCTCTTTACTACCTTCACCAGCAAAGGCCGCCTGGCACTTCTACTCAGGGTTTATTTGCTGGGAGTGCTCACACTGGTCACACCCCAGTAGAACTGTAAGGAAAGTGGGTGAATATGGTTTAAAAAGCACAGAGATGTTTAGTGAACACTAATAGTCCCTCTGCCCTGAGTCAGTCGTTGTTCCTTTGGGATAATAGGAATGTGGAGTTTTGTTGTATGATATTCTGCATTTTAATTTTCATTTATTTTAGCTTTATTGATGTTTAATTGACACATAAAATTAGAAGGTATTTAAAGTGTACATTGTGGTGCATTGATATACAATGTGTATATCAGGGATCCCCCTACCCTGTCTAATTAATAGATCCATTACCTCACATATTTATTTTTTTTCTGTATGAGAGACCATTTACATTCAATTCTCCTAGCAAATTTCCATTATGCAGTGCAGTGTTGTCAACTTTATCCACTGTGTTTTACATTATAGCCTCAGACCTTATTCAGCTTATAGCTTGCAGTTTTAAATATTTTAAAGTATTTTTTTTAAATGCTGACCTAGAAAAAAATATGAGCATGGGAAAGCTCTGTACCATTGTTTAACAATGCTTTCACGTGTTCACTCTGTGTCTAAATGGATTTGACAGAAATAAGTTTGTGAAATGCCGAGCAAAATAGAGGAGGCGTCTTTTCTGTAGAACTTCCTAGAGCTTTTAATGAATTCTACTGAGCATAAGGTCTGTGACTATAGGTAAATTACCTTATCTCTTTGTGCTGATTTGTTATCTGTAGAAAGGGACACAATAGTACTTGACTTACGGTGTTGCTGCACAAATTAGATTAGATGATGCATAGGAAGAGCTTAGCATAATGCCTAGAAGATAGTAAGCCCTAAATAAAATGGGTCCTCTTGCTATTCATTATGACCATCCTGATAATGATGGTGATGCCTCCTGCTGCTACTGCTAAAATATTCTAGAAATCTAGTCACAGATTCTTTTCCCTCTAGAACTTGTCACTGGACTAATGTTCTATAGAACACAAGTCAGGAAATATTGCTCTCTACTTTCTTTCTCTCTCTTTCTTTTTCCTCTCTCTCTCTTTCCTTACTTCTTTCTTTTTCTTCGCCCCCTTTCTTTCTTTCTTTTGCCACCTTGCCATCTTTGCTTTGCATGTTCAAAAGCCAAAATAACACAGAAAATGTGTCCTTCTGTAACTTGGAAATTGTGTATTTTTAGTGATTTCTATTTGGTTTTTGTTTGGTGGAACATGCTATTATTAAAAATGACCTTTATCTATCTATAATGTTATACTGGCTCTCTCGGTCAATATCTTTACATGGTAACTGGTTATACTCATTGTGAGTTCTGCTAGCAGTCCATGGAAACAACTGACTTCCTGCCGACTAGTTCAGACCTGCTAAGGAGGTTCCATGTCATTTTATTTAGCAGCTGATTCACACGGCATGGCATTTTGTGTCTATTTCACCTACCCTGAAAATGACAAGACATTCCTCATAACTTGTCCTATCACATATAGGAATGTGTGAACATTCGCAATCTGTTTCAGGCAAAGGATGAGCCAGCTGTGCACCTCTCAACCTCCCCAGCCCCTCATGCACACTTGCCTACTCGCCTGGCCTTTCTTCTCCAACTGAAAGTGTTGTTGGTGTAAGGTGAAAAGTGAGTTATCAGTGGCTGGAGGTTTTAATGCCTACTTGAACAGAATCACCAGAAAATCAAGGATATTCTGGGAAGCCACAGTGGAATTGACCTGAGACACAGTAATTGGAAGGTCTGGACTTGAGACCTGGCTCTGCTCTGTCATTGAAAATCTTATGACTTTCTCTACAGTTATAAAGGAATATTATTATGGCTCTAATTTTATATATTTTGACTTCTGAATCATTCCATGTAAATTATGTTTCCATGTAAGCGATATTTTAAAGGTAGAGTACTATAAAACACTCACACTAAAATTTCTGCAGGGGAGAAAAAAAGCAAACTAAACAAAACAATAAAAAAATTAGTGTCCTTGAAGCCATAAATTTAACAGTGACAAACTAGCTGTAATTTGACCTGAAAATTCTGTAATTATTAGAAGAAACTGGCCCTTTGTATATGATGGTTATGTAGGCTTTTCCCTTTTGCCCTTCAGTTTCCTTATCTTGAAAATAAGTCAGAGATTTATTAAGATATTTTCTCATTCTAATGTTTTAAAAATCTTCTTTCTCCCCTATTGTGTAAATGTTATGTTCGGGTTTCTTTTTCTGAATCATGAAAAACTTTATAAACATAAACACTGTGTGACTATCTTGAGCACATTCTCAATTAGTTGCAGCTCCTTCCCCTGACAATTCACCCTAAATGGAGGTAAAATCCTCCTCAGAAATGTTTGCCTGCACTCTCATCTCCTTAATTCTTTTCCACTCTGGTGACTTTTCAAAAAAATCTGTTGGATCATGCTTCTCCTTTGCTTAAAACCCTTTATTTACTAAGTCCTCCTTGCTGGTAGGGTGCATCTCACGCTCTGTAGCGTTTCCTATGAGGCCCCTTATAATCTGTCTCTCCAGGCCCATCTCAATGGCTTATAAGGGTTCCTATGCTAGAACTCTGTGGCAGGCTGAATAATGCCCCCCAGAGATGTCCACTCAAGTCTGTGAACATGTTACCTAATGTGGCAAAAGGGATTTTGCAGATGTGATTAAGTTAAGGGATTTGAGACAAGGGGTTATCCTGAAATTTCTGGGTTGGTAATCCCAACAGTCCTTAGACTAAGGTAGGAGGGTCAGAGTCCGAGACAGAGAGATGTGATGGCAGAAGAAGAGTATATAGGGATGGAGAGCAATGAGCACAGGCATGTAGGCATTCTTTAGAAGTTAGGAAATGTAAGGAATGAATTCTTCCCTCCAGCCTCCAAAAAATAACGGAGCTCTACCGATACATTGATTTTAGTTCTGTAAGACTAATTTTGGATTTCTAACCTCCAAAGCTCTAAGATAATACATTTCTTTTGTCAGAAAAAAAGCCACTATGTTCATCAGAATTTGTTACAACAGTAATGAAAAACTAATACAAACAGCTTGAGGTAGATCACATTGTATAGCCATTTTCTTTAACTTAACTTATATCATAAGAAGTTTCAGTGCAAGATAATAATTACATGAATAATGTGTCTTTGAAACTAAAGCTCAAGACTATTAAATGTGTATTGAACTATGGAGAAAAAGAAAGAATTTTGATAGTATGCCATAGCAGAAATAGAATTAGATTTTAAAAAGACAAAATGGGTATTATGCTGCTGTTCCAGAAATCTTATATAAACATACACAAATCACTTCCTTCCACTTGGGCTCAGTTACCCTATCTGTAAAACTGTTTCAGACTCTTCTGAACGCAATATATTCATAGTCTACATGTGCACAGGATTTAGTTAAGTCGCTTAAAAAAATCCAAGGTATGAGTATTAATGTTCTCCGTGTGTGTATGTGTGTGTTTAAAGCATATAAATGAAAGTGAAGTACAGAATCAGAGATTGATTAGAGGAAAGGCATCTGAGATAAGGAAAGAAAGCTACTTCTTATATTCTGAGGTTTTTTGTTTGTTTGCAAAGGCAAAATAAATTTGCCAGGTCACCAGTTCTGGTAAATACAGAGGCTATCAAATTACTCTCAGCAGCAATATATTCCATAAACCTAGTTACCCAAAGTTTATGTAAAATAATAAATTAGTGATGGGATCCCAAAGGAATATAGAATTGATCATTTCAGTGGCACAGTTTTATTCGTTAATCTTAGATCTAGCCATGGAATTAAAAGTGTTTACCTGAATATATTTTGAGCCACATGAGTACAATGATCTTTTCTTTAAAAACCAACCCATATATATGGGAGTCTGCATAAAATTAAAAGAAAGTTTACCATATTGTAACAACTTGATTTCATCCTAAAGTATGAAGTCATCTGGCATTCATTCTTGGCTTTTAAAGGACTTGAAATATTGTGAACCAGCAGAATATATTGCAATCTCTATTTTAATTTTGATATATGCTATTGTATCTGAAAAAATCAATAAAGAGAGTATTTACTTAAGACTGAAAGTGTAGCTACATAGTATGTACATATAATATATGCACTATAGTAGGGCCTCTTTCTAAAATTGCTCATCAATTTAGCAACATGTACATTGTGAGCTCATGTAAAGTGCATCTTAGACAATTTCTGTACCCTTAGCAAAGTGTGGAAATTCGGTAAATGTGTGCCATGTTATAATGAGTGTATTTCAAAGGCATAGCATTATGCTAGCTAGCTGTCCTATAAACTACTTAGTACATTCAAAGGTAACTATTTTTTCTTTTCTCTCTTTTTTTTTTTACTTTATTTAAGCTTTATTTAAACATATGATGTAACCCCACCACCCTCACCCAACCCCTCTTCCCCCCACCCCCCTCAGTTTGTTTTATGACATTAAGAGTTTCTTTTGGTTTTTCTCCCTCCCGATCCCATCTTCTTTCATTTTTACTTTTCCTACCACCTTAACTCCCACCCCTGTTGCATCTCCACTTCCTCATATCAGGGAGATCATGTGGTAGTTGTCTTTCTCCAGTTGACTTATTTCGCTAAGCATAATATTGTGAAAATGTCTATGCTACCTAAAGCTATCTACACATTTAATGCAATGCCTATCAAAATTCCATCCAATTTTTTCAAAGAAATGGAACAAATAATCCTAAAATTTATATGGAACCAGAAAAGACCTCGAATAGCCAAAGGAATATTGAAAAAGAAAACCAAAGTTGGTGGCATCACAATTCCCGACTTCAAGCTCTACTACAAAGCTGTCATCATTAAGACAGTATGGTACTGGCACAAAAACAGACACATAGATCAATGGAACAGAATAGAAAGCCCAGAAATAGACCCTCAACTCTATGGTCAACTAATCTTCGACAAAGCAGGAAAGAACATCCAATGGAAAAAAGATAGCCTCTTCAACAAATGGTGTTGGGAAAATTGGACATCCACATGCAGAAAAATGAAATTGGACCATTTCCTTACACCACACACGAAAATAGACTCAAAATGGATGAAGGACCTCAACGTGAGAAAGGAATCCATCAAAATCCTTGAGGAGAACACAGGCAGCAATCTCTTCGACCTCAGCCGCAGCAACTTCTTCCTAGGAACAACGCCAAAGGCAAGGGAAGCAAGGGAAAAAATGAACTATTGGGACTTCATCAAGATCAAAAGCTTTTGCACAGCAAAGGAAACAGTCAACAAAACCAAAAGACAACTGACAGAGTGGGAAAAGATATTTGCAAATGACATATCAGATAAAGGGCTAGTATCTAAAATCTACAAAGAGCTTAGCAAACTCAACACCCAAAGAACA
>ML094949.1:7574-44717 GCA_003697995.1 Taxidea taxus jeffersonii | reverse complement strand
GCCAAAGGCAGAGGCTTTAACCCACCGAGCCACCCAGGCGCCCCTACCAAGACGTTTCTTATGCAGGGCTTTAATCACCATGATTTTTTAGTTCTTCCTCTTCTTTCTTCCTATTTGTTATTGCACTGACAGAAAGGTGGGGAATAAGTAGATTTCCAATTTAATTTAGACTTTTTTCCTTCCCTAAAAGCAGGTAAAAAGTTGATGGATGGAAGGTGAAAAGGATTAGTGAACACAAGATTGTGAGAGTATCTGTGGAAAGAGAAGTTACAGGAGTGGGCGAATCCTGTGGGAAAAGGAAGGATGGGGACACCTGGGTGGCTCGGTTGGTTGAGCTTCCGGACTCTATTTTGGCTCAGGTCATGATCTTGGGGTTGTGAGATGGAGCCCCACATTGGGCTCCATGCTAAGTGCCGAGTCTGCTTGCCCCATTCCCTCCCCAACCCCCACTAGTTTGCTCACTGTCTCTCAAAAAACAAAAACAAAAACAAAACAACAAAAGAAGAAGTAAAGGAAGGATGGTCTCCTTCAGAGAACAAGGGACAGATGAAATGAGGATGAGATTGAATTACTATGATAAGTGAAATATTCCTTCAGTTTGTCAGCTGATCAGTTAACAGTAAGAGCATTTGTATGGGTGACACACAACAGGTCCTTCATTTACCCTTTGGTATAACCATCAAAACAACAACTCTGGAGCATCCTGTTCTACCGTCTAACAGAGGTGTCTGACGTCATTATTTCTGCAAGTCAGCAGGCTCAGAGGTCTGGATAGTATCAAGACATGCGGGAAAGTCGAGTTCAGAATCACGCCTCCCAACTGAAAACAAACTTCCCTTAGGTATCTGTTCCTGTTATTTTGCTGGTTTGTCTTTAAATGTTAAGATGTAGGATTAGCTTTACAAATCTAAAGCTATTCTGGTTCCCCACGTTCCTTCCAAGAGTTGTAAGGAACTATGGATGTTTTTTTCCTTTGATCTCCCAATCAGTGCTTCTTGTTAGTTAGTGTTTATAGGGTTTATAGCTAGTGTTTGTTGCTAGCTTCACTAGCAACTTCTTTCCCTGGCATCTTTTTTTTCTTCCATCTACTCCTTTCATTTGCATTCAGTTGTCTTCCTTTTGAACCATGGTATATCCTTGTAATGAAGTTCTCTAAGCAGTAAATTAAGTCTTTGTCTGAAGATGTTGAAATTTTCCTTTCACTTTAAAAACACTGTTCCATTTGTTTCCGATGAGAAATCTTTTTTCAACCCGATTGTCTATCTTCTGTAGGCACATTTTTTGTTTTTCTTCGCTTTAAATATTTTTTTGGTTTTCTTCAAGGTTCTATAATTTCACTATGATGTCCAGATTTAATGCCAAAGGTACAAATTTAGTGTTGTGTATCCTTTCCTGGAACTTAGTATGTTTTTTAAGCCTAAGGATTCATGTCCTTTTCTTCAATTCCGGGAAATATCGCTATTATATCTTTTTTTTTTAAAGATTTTATTTATTTATTTGTCAGAGAGAGAGAGAGCGAGCACAGGCAGAGTGGCAGGCAGAGGCAGAGGGAGAAGCAGGCTCCCTACTGAGCAAGGAGCCCGATGTGGGACTTGATCCCAGGACACTGGGATCATGACCTGAGCCGAAGGCAGCTGCTTAACCAACTGAGCCACCCAGGCGTCCCTCGCCATTATATCTTAAAAGGTTTTCTCTTCTCTCTTCTCCCTGTTACCTCCTTCTGGAAGTCCTGTTGGATGTCGGTTGGCATTCTTCATTTTGCCTTAACTGTCTTAACCTGGTCTTCATTATTTCCATCTGTTTATCTCTCTGTATTAGAGTCTGGGTTTCTTTTCTCAGGAAGCTTCCAGTTTATTGATTCTTCAGATCTGCATGGATTCAAAACAGCAAGGGATTCACTATTTGATTTTCATGATTTCTGACATCTTTAAAGTAACTGGAAATGCAGCTAGAGTCACTATCAGTAACTGTGGTGTGTGTCGTGGTGGAAAGAGCACTGGCCTCGGATTTTTTTTTCCTGATAGTGAGTGCTCAAGGTGTCTAACGCCTGATTGAATCGATGAATGAATCAATGAAGCCATCCCTCTCTGTAAATGGGAAAACCCAGTCCCTGACCTCACAGAGCTTACACTTTAGAAGGGAAGTCATCACATTGCTTTGTAATTTTTGATTTACCTGTATGATATCGAGTGGGAACCAGTGGAAAGAATGGGAGTAAGGGAAATACTTGCAGAGGCAGCAATGTTTATACTGATTTTGAAGGATCTCTAGGAGTTTGGCACAGGGATAAAGCATGGAAGAGAGAAAGGAAGCCCTGCGTATTCAAAAGCTCAGAGATTCCCAAGAGTCCAGGACTCCCGGAAGTGGGCTTCTGACAAGGGGACTGCTGTGGACATAACGGGAACATGGAAAGGTGCAAAAGGGGGGGTGACTTATATCCCTCTGCCCTCAGCATGCTAAGTTCCCCACCCTCCTACGCAGGTGTCCTGGTGATACATGACGTTGAGAAGTGCGAGATGGCCAGGGGCTTAGGGCCTCTGGTGGAGCCACCAGGCCTGGGTAAGATTCCAGGAAACAGCCCCACCCTGCATGTCATAATTTAATCAACTACATCGGTCCAGATGCTAAATACTGAAACTGGGGAGAAAGGGGGAATTACCGACTTCAAAAAAAAAAAAAAAGAAAACAGATCTAGCATGACTTTTGGCACATACTCACTGATTCTGTGCCAGACTGTCTGCGGGGGATACGGCAGTGCAAGGGACAGACCATGTCCCCTAGTCAAGCCCAGATGCCGTGCCAGAGCGAGGAGACACGCAACACACATGTGACTCATTGTAGCGCCGATAATCATAGCGTCAGGAATGTTCTGAAGACACTACGGCAGGGGGAGCGGGTGTGGAGAGTAGTTGGGGGAAGTTCCTTCCAGGTAGGCAGGTCTGAGGTGGTGTGAAGAGTGGGACCTCAGGGAAGAAAGAGTGGCCCAGGGCAGAGGAAGTGCAAAATGCCTCCAAGGCAGGAAGAAGTGGCTTTAATGTGTGAAGGACGGAGAAGAGCAGTGACCCAGGGAGAGAGTCAGAGGAGATGAAGCCAGGAAGGTGGACAGGGCCCGTGGCATCTAAGGCCTGGTAGTCTACGCTAAGGAGCTTGGATTTCCTTCTCAGCAGCGTGAGGCGCCATGGGACTGTTTTCAGTGGAGACGTAACACACTCAGATTTGGGGTTTTAAAGGGCTGCTCTGGAGACTGTGTGAAAAAGTGGTGAAGCACCAAGATGCTAGTGCAGCGATGAATCAGGAAGCTGGTGGAGGAGCCCAGCCGAGCGCTGGTGCTGTGAGGCTGGCGAGAGTATTGTGTTCGGGCCCTGTTGGTGAGGGAGAACCTGCCGGGGGATTGGAATTTCAGGGAGGAGCACAGAGAAGCCCAGGCTCTGCACTGAGTTGCCAGATGGTGGGGGGATGGGGATCAGGAGTTCCAGCTTCCACACTGCAGGGGATAGAGGGCCACAGTGGAGAGATCCCGCGGGTGGACCCAGGGTGAAGGAATTAGGATGTGATTCTATGTGGAACTGTGAGTGAGTGGAGGTTTGCGCGCTGGTGAGTAACAGTATCGAGCCTGTGGCAGTTAGAGCGTGGCTGGGCATCCAGCCGGGGCCCTGAAGGGTTGGCAGGTGTATAGTAAAACTGGTTTTGACGCAGATGAACCACAAGAACCTTGCTGATATCTTGGGCCCTTAGGGCCTACGGTCCTCTATAACTTAAGTTTTTGATCTTTTTCCTCTTCTCTCCCATTTTCTCTCTCTCAAACTTAGCTCCTTCTATGATAATAAACCCAGGGCACATGCACATATTCTCACATGCATGAGGTCATGGGGACATGGGCACATTCACACACACATGCACGCACACACATACATGCGTAATTGTGTCATTTCCAGTTTTCTAACTGAGAGTGAACAACCTCACCTGGGGAGCTGACCTAGCTCTCTGCTTCATGCCTCTAACAGTAGTCAGTCTCCTGGGGATGTGAGTTAGTTGCTCATTTATTAGTAACCTTAGGAAAGGCTAAAAATGGCTGTTGTGGGGGTAAGTACGCCGTGTGGAAGTTTCTTCTTTGGAGAAATCACAGTCTTTTTTTGCCATGGCCTGCCACATAGATAATCATCTTTCTACCTCTGGCTGCTTTCTGGTTAGAGATATAGTAGGTTTCTCTGGGCATGTGTCTTTTGGGCCCAAAACATCAGTTTCTTGTGAAACTGCACCACGCTTTCCTAGAATGGCAACTTTGACAGCATTGTTCCAGAAATGGAGAGAACAATGCCAACGTGACTGCATTTTTACACTAAGGAACAGGCTGAAAGGCTGCCATTGCCCAGCCAGGAAGGCTGCTCTGTGGGATGTGAGGGCCGTGGACAGTGTGCTTTGCCTCACATGGCTAGGGGAATTGTAACCGGGTCAACAATCATTACATTGAATATTGTATTTCCCTGTGTTTCTCCTACTCACTCATATCAACCTCAACCCACTGCCAGCAAGTGTTCAGCTTCTTCACATTCTGATAAGTCCCCACCTCGACACACACACACACACACAAAGTAGCTTTTTCTTTTTCCTGCATCTAAGCGGGGCCCCCAGGGTCTGCCTCAGTGACTAGGTGGAAGGGGGCGTGGGAACTGTCAATTCGGTTCACCACACGTAGACTGAGCACCTGCTTAGCGCCTAATCAGATGCCCGACCCGGCTTCTAGTGGATATTCAGAAACTCTGTACACACCACCTGCTTTTAGCTTTAACCCTGTGCTAGTCACTGATGACACAGGTGAATAACATGGGTTGTACCTGCCATCAGACAACCGACAGATTTTAGGGAGTTGAAAGATACTCAGTGGAACATAGGGGGGCTCTTCCTCCCTCCCCTTTGCCTTGTTTCAGGCTCTGTTGGGAAATCTTCATTTGTGTTTTTATTGTTAATGTCAGAGGGAGCATTCTTAAACAGAGGAGTGAACCTGCCTCTTGTAGCTGGAGAGAGTTCTCATGGCGTGTATTTAGGCAAGTGGGATTTAACATCAGAGGCCGCTGACGTTAGGGCTAGGCTTCGTGAATGTGGAACCATTTGTCGGCAGTGCGCCCGAAAGCCTGAGGGGGGTCCCCTGATCCAGCAGGTGTTTGAGAGAGTCTTGTGAATGTTTGGCCTCATCGAACAAACACAGAGGCGTGGGCTTTGGGGTTCCTTTACCATGGAGGGAATAGTCCCGGTTCAGATGTGAGTCTGGACCGGTGCCCTGGTGTGTGCATTCACAAGCCAGACCGCAAAAGCGGGCCATGCGGGCCCTAGATGTGGTGTGAGGCCAGGGATCCATCAGCTCCATAGAGGTTTGGTGGAACAAGCTCTTTGGGCACATGTCCAGATTAATCAGCAAGTGTGCCCAGCCTCAGGGTGCCTCCTGCAAATCACCTCACACCCATCTAGCAGAGAGAGTGCTGGTCCAGCAGGCAGAGGCGTGGCTTTCTTTAGCATCTGCTGTGGCTTGCCAGGCTGCTCTGCTGCTTCACTGATGTATTTACCTTTTAGATTTCGAACAACTGTGCCTGATGTCATTTCAAACAAATGTCCTATGGCCTTAGGGCCCCCTCCCCTAACTGTTGATAGTAGTTACTGATCAGTGGAGTGCGAACCATTCCAAGCCCAGGATCCATGTTTGCTTAGCAAAGCAGAGCAGAATTAAGCACCCCTCCCTCCCCTGAACTCTTCACAGGATCAGGGATTTAGAGCCTAACCGTCATCTGCTGTCATCCACATTATCTCTTTATTCTTCTGTGTGATCTGTCGCTGCTCTGGAAGCCCTGGTTGAAGGCTGCGTGGGAGCCATTCAGACAGAGATGGCAGAGGAAGGATGGAGAAAGGCATTCCAGGCAGGGAGTACCATGTAAAACTTTCAAATGTGGAAGAGCAATTGTTTCCTTATTTTCCAAGTAAGGTCACCGAGGTTTAGAGGAGCTGAAGTTTATGTACCTAGTGAGAAACAGAGCCCAGATTTAAATCCACATGTGTCTAACTCTAAAGCCTGCTGTATTTGTGCATCGGCGCCTCATGAAGGCCAGGTTGAAGGCCAGGTGGAGGGCGTATCTCCCAAGAAGTGGGCAGCCATTGAAAGGTTAGAGAGGAGATTTACATGAAGAAAGCAATGTTTTAGGAAGACAAGTTTGGTAGGCATGTGCAGGCTGGTTTAGCCAAGCAAGAGGCTAATCATAAACGATTTAAGGCTCATTACTGTGTGCAAAGCTACTGATATGTACTTTCCCCATCATAATATTGATCTGATTAGTATTTTTTAAGCTCTTATTTATTTGTTAGCACAATCTGGAGGAGCAGCAGGGAAAACAGGCAGAGGGAGAAGCAGACTCCCCACTGAGCAAGGAACCTGATGTGGGACTCGATCCCAGGACTGTGGGATCATGACCCAAGCCAAAGGCAGATGCTTAACCAACTGAGCCACCCAGGTGTCCCCAGAGTTGTATTTTTTAAAATCAGGTCTTTGCTTACTGGGCTTTAAGCTGCATGAGGACATGGACCGTGTGTCTCTTATTCACTGGTTTGTCCTTGGTGCCCACACAGTTTCAGGCACATAGTAAATGCACAATAAATACACACTGGTTGAGGAAATTAATGCATATGAAAGATGGTGAGAGAAGATTCGAAATGGTTTGGCTGAGATAGAGTAGATTAACATTTAAAAATATTAGAGTAAGGGGGCACCTGGGTGCCTCAGTCGTTAAGTGTCTGCCTTCGGCTCAGGTCATGATCCCAGGGTCCTGGGATCAAGCCCCGCATCGGGCTCCCTGCTCGGCGGGAAGCCTGCTTCTGACTTTCCCACTCCTCCTGCCTGTGTTCCCTCTCTCACTGTGTCTCTCCCTATCAAATAAATAAAAAAAATCTTTAAAAAATATTAGAGTAAGGATGATAGTAGCGACCATTTCATGAGTACCTGTTTTGAGCTTAGCATGTGCTTTCATGGCATTTTTCTCAGTTCATCTTCACAGGCATTGTGGAAAGAAAGTTGGTCCTGTTATCATCCCTAATTTAAAGCCAAGGAAATTCTCTTTCAGAAGGAGTCGAATGGAGCATGGTGATTGTAGTTGACAATGCGGTATTGTAGACTTGAAAGTTGCTAGCACAGTAGATCTCAAATGTTTTCATCACACATGCAAAAAAAAAAAGGAGGTAACTTTGTGAGATAATGGAGGTGTTAACTAACCTTATTGTGGTCATCATTTCACAGTACATATGGCTTTCAAATCACCATTTGTATGTACATCTTAAATGTACACAGTGTTATTTGTCTACTGTATCTCAATAAAATTGGGGAAAAATGAAAGGGTAGAATGTTTGGCCACAATACCAAGAAAAAGCTGAGCCAGCATTCGAATCCAGGTCGGACTGACTCCAAAGCCTATAATTATAAGCATTATATTTGAGGGTCTGGGGGTTCTTGGGGGCTGAAGGCTGAAGCTGGGATGTAAGGAAAGAGAATGTGCTCTCCAAGGTCCCTTTTGACTTACTGATCTGTGACTTTGAAGATTTGGGTTTGATTTCGGTAGCAGGCCAGTCTAGTACAGATGAGATGCCCAGCTGATGATACAGAAATGGGGCTTAGATGAGAAGTTGAGCTAGGGGTAGAAATTCAGCAGCCATCAATATGCGGGCAACAGTTGATACCCAGAGAATCTTTTCAAGACAAAGAATGTAGAGTATGATAATCACAGACCCAAAGCCTCCTGGGCTGATATTTGTATTCAGCAGACTAGAGGAGAAACAGGAGCTAATAAAGGATTTGTCTTACACAAGGCCAGGCACCTAGAGTAGTGTAAAGAGAGGACCCAAAACCATACCCGGAGAACCTGGAAGGTAGACCCTCATCCCTTCCTGTGGTTGGACATCTGGGTAGGGTACAGGCCCAATGGATTGGACGTCTTGGCTGGAGTGGAGACCTCAGCTTCCTCCCAAATAGTTCTGGGCAGTGATATGAATGCAAATTTCTAAGAGAAATTGCCATAATAGAACCACTAATGCACTTCCAGGGTGAGTTGCTAATAAGTAAGGGGGCCCAAGAGAAGTACCGAGCACACATACAGAGCCAAATGCAGTATTCTGTATTCCCAGTCTGAATGCATATGTGTGGACATTTAAGGGGCAAGACAAAGTTCAGACTTGAGGGCTGAGTGAGGAGGAATTAGAAGAGGGAGCAATGGGAGCAATTATTATTAGTGTTTTATGCTGACAAGAGATCATATGGCCAGTAAATGTACTGATAAAAATGTACTGGAGAGAGAGTCTCTTGAATTGTCCTTGCTGCCAGTAGGCATGTATGAACACTCTGACTCAGAGAATCACTGAGTCACTATTACTGTGGGGTCTGGTCTTGTGTTTGGAGCTCTTAGAAATGGTCATTTCTTAGACAGTGTGTCCTGTTACTTTGGCCATCCATCAGAGAGGACAGATATGCCCTGTACAATATGCCCCTGCATGTTCATTCTTGACTCCACTGCACGTTTTTTACTTTATGTTTTGAGTAGTGCCTAGTCTTGGATTCTCATAATGTCCTTAGTCAAAAGGTATCTTTAGAAGAATCACTTCTTCAGCCTGTCTCCTTCCACCCACTTAGGACAAAAAAATAGTGTACAAAAATAATGACACAAAAAATGTGTCAAAGGAGCTGATAGTCATGCTAGACGGACCATGACATTCCATAGACTGAGACTGAAATAAATTCTTTCAACTTTTCTAACAGCTTACCAGCTACGAATGCAACTCTTCTTATGGAGAGCCCTCCTTCCTTACTACAGCTTCACTGCCGGGAAGGAAGAAGAGGAAAAAAGGCCCTGAGGTCACTGCAACTTACAGTGATGAGGATATTAGTATACTTCCACACAAATTGCCCTCTGCCTGCCAAGCACTGCCCAATGTATACCCGCTGTGTCACCCTACCCATTTTTGCCCTAGTGTGGTGGGCATTCTAAGGGAACATACTACACATACACCTTAACCTCCAATGCCAGCAGCTACCTGTCTGCCTAAAATCCTGGACATAGGATGACAGCTTTGGCAAAGAGAATAGCGAGGCCTTGAAGATCTGAGAGGCATGTCATGGTTTAATGTAAGTCATCGTTGAGCTTTCTAAGTCCTTGTTGCTTTCCCATTACACTTAGAAAGGATACTGATGTGTAGATTCCCAAAGAGAGACAGTCATATGTTGTCTTTTGCTTGTACCCTTTTCTATTCTACTTCTGCCATCTTGTATGTGCAGAGTATCTTCCTTTTCTCTGAGGGGTATCAGTAACAAGTAGATCTAAGGTTGTTGAAAAGAAACAAACATGATATTGGACTAAACCTGCACACGTGCGTGTGCACACACACACACACACACACACAGGCAGATTAAGTGTCTCTCAGGAATCTCAGCAGTGGTCAGATATACCCTAAAAATTTGAACCAAAGGGACTCTGGCAGTGTTGCATACCCAGGGGGCAGTATGGCTCTTCTACACGGCATTTGGTCAAGGGGGGGAGTGTTTTGGAGTTGTCACACTGACTGAAGGCAGCTGTTGGCACAGGGAAGCCCTGAAGAGGAAACTGGTGAGGAGGGCATAAGGGAGTTCCTATGGGATTTCTTGGGTTCACAAAGATCTATGACAAGTGGTTAAAGCTGCCTCTCAAAGTGTGGCTTCTAGATCACCTGTAGCAAAATTGCTTGGAGTGCTTGTTCAAATACACTGTCTGGATCCCAACCAAGAGAAGCTGCATCAGAATCTCTAGGAGATGGACCAAGGAGTCTTCATTTTAACCAGCACACCAAGTGATTTTTATGTGCACTAAAGCTTGAGAACCATTGGACAAAAGGATCTTAATTTTAAAAAAGAGGAGGCTGAAGGTCAAACTAATTGATCTCTATCTATAAAGTCATAGAGAAAGCCAGCTATCTCCATTGAGGGAAGTAGGCTTGGACAACAGAAAGTATTTAGGATAAATTTAGAGAGGTAGAAGGAATCTTTATTTCTTCTTCTTTGAAAATATTTAGAATCTCATCAATTTAAACATGGCCCCAGTCTCAAAAGGCTTAAGAGAATCAATTTACAAAATACTATCTACAAGGAGCCAATAAACCTATGAGAAAATGTTTAACTTCCTTTTCTAGTAATCAAGGAAAGTAAAATTAATAAATCATCTATTTCTTAGATAAATATATTTTCAGTAGGTAAATATATTTATCATATTGACAAAAAGTGAGTTCATTTGTTTTGTATTTTGCTGTTAATACACATTGTTGAAGAGTATTAAATTAAGGCTGATATTCAAGTAAACTGCTATTGTAAAGGTACATTCAAACAGTCTTTCTGAAAATCACATTGACCAGATGTGTCTAAAACCTTAAAATGCACATACCATTTGATCTTGTAATTATACATCTAGAACAAAACTAAGAAATTTCATTGTCATTTGTCTGCAGATCTGACTTAGGTGCCCATTGCTATCTTGCTTATTATAATAAAAAATGGAAGCAACATAAATGTTTCAACATTAGAGGATTGTTTGGTACCATATTATGGGGCCATTAAAAATTTAAGTGTATGATAAATTTTGAATAAATTTGGAAAAATGGGTAATGCCTATTATAGCATGTTATGTGAAAAGATTGAGATATGAACATTTGGCTGTAATTGTATGGGAGAAAATTTAACAATATGTAGAAAAAAAGAACTGGAAGAAAAAATAAGTGAAAGTATCAACAGAGGATTATCTCTAGTTGGTGGGCTGATGTGTAGCTCTTAGCTTCATTCTGCCTTTCCCAATTTCCAAATTTTCCACAATGGGCATGTGCAACTTTAATAAGCAGAAATAAGTTAAATATATCTGTGGCACAGACTAGAGGCAGAGAAAGATGCAAAATTCTTTAATTACATTTCAGTAATTTGAGATGGGATGGGGATCCTAGATTTCATTTAACATAATCCAATCAGTTCTGTGCCCCACCCCAGCTCATATTAATATAGCATTATCTAAAAAGGAAATATGTTAGTGCTTGCTTTCCCCTTTCAGGTACATTCTATTACTGGTCTCATATTGCTCTAACTCCTGGGATTCCCAGTGGTAAAGGTGGTTGGAATGGACTAGCTACTTGGGTGGTAGAGGAAAGTTGGGCTTTATTTAATTTAATTTACATTTCATGAATATCAAATAAATTAGATTGACCAGTAAGTTTCAGTAAGCCATCAGGAACCTTTGCAAATGAATGCCACCTTTTGTTTAATTTTTTCTGAGTATGCCATTTACATTCTATTCCCTTGAGCTATTTATTGTTTGTAGTGCTCATAGAATTGCTAAATTAAATCTCTCTAGTGCTATTTATGAATGCAGTACAGATGCAATGATATACTTATGGGGTCATTTTGGCAGGAAGACCTTGATTTTTTGATAAACAAAATACAACTAAAAGTATTCATTAAATGTGAAATCACCAAGACCATACTAATTCCATTTGGAGATTAAGCCTGAAAACGTGAATCATTATTACAGACTACATTTAAAAGACATTGATTGTGCATGTATGCAGGATGATTTTACAGATAATATTTAAAAGGCTTTGATTGTGCATGTATGCAATATGATTTTACAGGTTCCCAGGAAAATTAGAATGAGTTACTGCAAATAACAGGAAATGACAGACTAGACATTTAGCAAAGCAAATGGGCTGTAGATGGTATGTCACAACATGTACTTTGTTCACTTCTTTTGATAAAGGGAGTTAGAATCTGATTATTTGTAGAACTCCCACTGCATTATTAGTAAAAATAACATGGTCTTTATAATTAGATACTTCGACTTTGACTTTGACTCTTCAACTCTGTCCTGTGAACATGGGGCTGATAAATAGGGTATCATAGCTCAGCTGGTGTTTTCTTTCTTTCTTTTTTTTTTAATGAAATGTTGAGTCTAGGGACTAGTCGGAGACCTAGATGATTCTTTAAAATCAAATATGTGAAGATACTAAGATGCTTCTATGCCACAGGAAATAGAATTTAGAGGCTAAGGAGACCACAGGGGAGCCAACTTTAGATATACCTCTATCTCCTGATTTGGTGGAAATGGTATATACAATAGCCAGTGGAACACTTGCATGGGGAAATGAAATACATGGTTCAGGCCAAACTGGCTGAATCTTTGTCACAGTATCAGTGGCTTACCAGCCTTCCTGATGGATTGAACTGATAGTCTTCTTTTCCAATGATTTGACAGTCACTGCCACTACTTAGATTGTTGCTGTTACAATATTAGCTCAGCCATAGCTGCAGTTCCTAACTGTATGATAATCATTTTGATTTTCACAGAGCCCCTTTTCTTATCAATTCCTGGAATATTTATACTGACTTAAATTAACTCCTTAGAAGAATTGTGGAAGATAAACAGGGAAGGTAGTACAAGTTCCCAATCTTCATTTTGGAACACAGAACTATCTTGGAGTGAGAATGGTAATAAATATTGTGAAACAGAAGCACCCTGACTACCCTGGTCACCTGTTGTGGGCTTCAGTTTGTTCCCTGGTTTGAAATGCCTTCCTTCCTCTTCTTTGTTTATTCTTAATCATCCTCCAGCACTACCTCCTCCATGAAGCCTTCTCTTACACCTGCTGTTTATACTGATTTTCAGGATGCCAACCTCCTGCAACACTTGTCTTCAGTAGCACTGATTCCCTACTTAATTATCCTCCACTTTACGTGATATGCATATATATTTCACTAGTATACATTGCTTTTGGTCAGGTGCTGTGTTTGCGATTTTATATTGATGGTATCACTTAATCCCTACTGCTTAGAATTGTCATTTTGGCCATTTAATAAGGTTCAGAGAGGTTAGGTAGCCTCCCCATGGCTACATAGTTGATTAATGATGAGATTGGGATTTGAACTCCATTTTCATATGAATTCAGAACCTACACTTAACTACTACATTGTTTGGTATCAATCTATGCCATAAAAGAGCTTATACTATAACTGGGAGAGAAGAGTTTGACATCATGTAATCATTGTTAAAGACTGAATATTTTCGGGCGCCTGGGTGGCTCAGTGGGTTAAAGCCTCTGCCTTCAGCTCAAGTCATGATCTCAGGGTCCTGGGATCGAGTCCCGCATCGGGCTTTCTGCTCTGCGGACAGCCTGCTTCCTCCTCTCTCTCTCTGCCTGCCTCTCTGTCTACTTGTGATCTCTGTCTGCCAAATAAATAAATAAAATCTTTAAAAAAAAAAGACTGGGGGCGCCTGGGTGGCTCAGTGGGTTAAAGCCGCTGCCTTCGGCTCGGGTCATGATCCCAGAGTCATGGGATCGAGCCCCGCATCGGGCTTTCCGCTCTGCGGACAGCCTGCTTCCTCCTCTCTCTCTCTCTGCCTCTCTGCCTACCTATGATCTCTGTCTCTCTGCCTACCTGTGATCTCTGTCTGTCGGATGGATAAATAAAATCTTTAAAAAAAAAAAAGACTGAATATTTTCATTCCCCCAAAATTTATATGCTGAAGCCCTAAGTCCCAGCATGATGGTATTAGAAAGTGAGGCCTTTGGGAGGTAATTACATTTAGATGAGGTCATGATGATAGAGTCCCCAGGATAGAACTAGTACGTGCCTTCATAAGAGTAAAGCAAAAGAAAAAAAATTATTAAAATAACTTCAATCACATGCAAAAGCTCTACACTTTTAGTGCCCCTTCCACATTTTGTTTTTGATGTCACAATTTACACCTTTTTATACTGTGCACCCATTATCAGATAATTGTAGTTATTGTTAAGTTGTTGTCAGCTTACAGTAGACTTTTAGAACTGCAGTATGTTTTGTGTAAATTTCATTGTAACTACAAAACAAAAACATACAGTAAAAACAAAATAAAGAGAAAGAAATCAAAGCATACTACTAGAGACAGTCATCCAATCACATAGGAAGACAGCAAGAGAGGAAGAGAGGAACAAAGGATTTACAAAACACCTGGAAAATATCTAATGAGATGGCAATACAAAACCTTGTCTCTCAGTAGTCATTTTAAATGTAAATGGACTAAATTCTCCGATCAAAAGACACAGAATGGTAGAATGGATTAAAAAAAAAAAAGACCCACCTATATGCTGCTGACAAGAGACAAAATAGACTTTAAGTCAAAAACTGTAACAAGACAAAGGTCATTAGTAGGACTAATTAAGAAAAAAGAAGACTCAAAGAAATAAAATTAGAAGTGAAAGAGGAGACAGTATAGCTGATGCCAGAGAAATACAAAGGATCATAAGAGACTACTATGAACAATTTTATTTCAACAAATTGGATAACATAGGAGGAAGCCAGAAGAAATACATAAATTCCAAAAATCATACACCTACTAAGACTGAATCATGAAGAAATAGAAAATCTGACCAGACTTATCACAAGTAAGGAAATTAAATCAGTAATTAAAAATCTCCCAAGAAAGAGAATCCCAGGACCAGAGGGATTCACTGGTGAATGTAACAAACATTTAAAGAAGAGTTAATACTGATCCTTCTCAAACTTTTCCAAAAAATTGAATTGTAAGGAACATTACTAAACTCATTTTAGGAGGCCCATAATACCCATGATAATAAAGCTGGGCAGAGCACTATGAGAAAAGAAAACTAGAGGCCAGTATCTCTGGTGAGCATAGATGCAAAAGTCCTCAACAAAGTACTAACAAAACAAATTTAATCCCAAATTGAGAGTTATCCCTGGGATCCGAGGAGGGTTTCACATATGCAAGTCAATTAATGTGTTACACCACATTAACAAAATGGAGGATTAAATCACTTGATTGTCTCAATGGATACAGAAAAAGCATTTGGCAGAATTTAACATCCTTTCATGATAAAAAGTGTCAACAATTTAGGTATAGAAGGAATGTACCTCAGAATACTAAAGTCCCTATATGACAGCCTCATGGCTAACATCATACACAATGGTGAGAAGCTGAAAGCTTTTCCTCCAACATCAGGAAGAGGACAAGGATACCCAGCCTTACCACTTCTATTCAACATGTACTCAAAGTCCTAGGCAGAGCAATTAAGCAAGAAAAAGAAATAAAAGGCAAAAGGCATTCAAATAAAAAAGAACGATGTAAAAGTATCTTTGTTTGCAGATTACATGATCTTATATATAGAAAATTCTAAAGTCTCTACCAAAAAACAGTTCAAACTAATAAATTCAGCAAATTTTCAGGATAAAAAATCAATATATAAAAACCAATTGCTTTTTTATACACTAACAACCAACAATCCAAAAAAGAATTTAGGAAAACAATCCCATCTACTATAATAGTATAAAAATAATAAAACATTTAAGAATAAATATAACCAAGGAGGTGAAAGATTGGTATACTAAAAACATTAATTAAGAAATTGAAGAAGACACAAATAAATGGGAAGATAATCCATGTTCATGGATTAGAAGAGTTAATGTTGTTAGAATGTCCATACTACCCAAAGAAACCTCCAGATTCAATGCAATCACTATGAAGAGTCCAATGGCATTTTTCACAGAAGTAGGTAAAACAATCCTGAAATTCATATAGAACTACAAAAGACACCTAATACCTGAAGTAATCTTGAGCAAGAAGAGCAAAACTGGAGGCATCATACTTCCAGATTTCAAACTGTGTATTGCAAAGCACTAGTAATCAAAACAGTATGGTATTAGCATTAAAAAAAATAGGCACATAAACCAATGGAACAGAATAATAGCCCAGAAATACACCCATGGATGTATGGTCAACTAATTTTTGACAGAGGGTGGTCAAGAATGCATAATGAGAAAGGATAATCTCTTTGATAAATGGTGCTGGTAAAACTGGATATCCACTTGAAAAAAGAATGAAATTTGGCCCTTACCTTATACCATACTCAAAAATCAATTCAAAGTAGATTAAAGACATAAATATAAAACCCGAAACTGTTAAAGTCCTAGAAGAAAACCTAGGGGGAAAGCTCCTTGACAATGATCTTGGCAATGATTTTTTGGATCTGACACCAGAAGCATAGGCAACTAAAGCAGCAATAAACTACTGGACTACATCAAACCAAATAGTTTCTGCACAGCAAATGAGACAATAAAACGAAAAGGTAACTTACGGAATGGGAGAAAATATTTGCAAGCCATATATCCAGTAAGGGGTTAATATACAATGTGAATAAAGAATACTTTCAATCAATAGCAAAAAAAAAAAAAAAAAGATATATAGCCCAATTAAAAAAATGAACAAGTGACCCGAATAGACATTTTTCCAAAGAAGACCTACAAACAGCCAACAGGTAATGAAGATGCTTAACATCACTAATCATGGAAATACAAATCGAAACCACAATGAGATGTCACCTGACACCTATGAGGATGGCTATTTTCAAAAAGTCAAAAAATTACAAGTATTTTCGAAGGTGTGGAGAAAAGGAAACCCTTATGGTGGGAATGTCAATTGGTCTAGTCATTACAGAAAGTAGTATGGAGTTCCCTCAAAAATTACCCTTATCTTGGACTTCTAGCTTTCAGAACACTGAGAAATAAATTTCTGTTTCTTAAGCTGTCCACTCTGCTATTTTGTTATGGCAACCTGAGCAGGCTAAGTCACTTTCCTTAGCATATTGAAACAGAGCCGGCAACCTCTTGGGTGGTCAATATTTGTATGTTGCTTGATTGCTTACTAAACCTCTTTAAGGGCCAGCATGGCCTATCTTAGTTTGGAACATGGAAAGTGTTCTGAAACATTTCCGGGATGACGTAATTCAATACCAGATTGTGTAATTATGCCAAAAAAATACTACAACTTGGTCAAGTTACTTCACCTCTCTGTGCCTTAATCGATTCATCTGTAAGATGGGAATAATAAGAGTATCTCCCCCATAGGGTCACAGTGCCAAATAAATGAATTAATATATGTATAGTACTTAGAACAGTACCTGGCAAAGAGAAAGTCCTATTGGTTTCCATTGGTATTGTTGTTGTTTGTGTGTACAACTTTATACGAACTGGAAAGGGATGGTTTTGATAAGGACACCAGTACTCCATATGTCTTAGGGAAAGACAAGGCCTAGCACGGTTTCATATGCAACTTGGCACAATGCTTAACACATGACAGGCACTACAAAAATATTTGTAGAATGAATGAGTTGTGAAATGATCCCAAACCCTCAAAATGCTGAAATATCTTTGTAGAAAAAGTTCAAAAGATAGGGGTTGGATATCTTTCCCTCATTTTAAAAATGAGTGTGTTTCCAATGCTCACTAACATCCGGTCTTTCTCTCCATTCTGAGCCCCGAAAGCCCAATTTCTGGCTCAACACTATGGCAGTGCCCCTCTTTCATGACAGGTACTTCTCTCTTCTAGCCTTGATGAACAGTTCTAAGCAAGGATGCCACAGTAATAACTGTTCTCTGGCATACAAATGGGAATGTTTTTTTCTTGGAACTCTCCATGCCTGCTGCTTTGAGTTATTTGTCATTTCCTTTATGGGCCTGTTGAAGAGAGCTGGGCTGTGGGATGTGTCATGAAAGCCACATGCATTATCTTCTCTAAGACACCAGGGAGATTTGATGGGTTTTCTTTTTGTAGGATTCTAAGGAGATGCCCTTCTAATCTTGGAAAGACTGCCTGTTGTTACCCTTGAGGTGTGTCATGGTGGCATCAAATCAAAAGACTTTTGTTTTGGGAGGGAACACAATCAACTATTCTTGCTGGGAGGCACCTTTGAGACCATCTGGTTGAAATATCTATCTGAAGCATGGACCATGTTTGCCTTGTTTTCCTTTTCATCCTCAGTGCATAGCATAGAGCAGTTGTTTGATAGATATCTGTTGATTAAGTGAATGTTTTGCAAGCTGAGGTCTGGAAATACTTTATGTTGTCCTATTTGGTTTTGGCCATTCTCATCTGTACTGCAGCAAAGAAAGCCTTTTCTCTCCACGTGCACCCTCATTCTGAATTATCTAGCTCTCTTCTGAACCCCCACACATCCTTAATTTCCTCCACTACAACACTTGCTGCCCAATAATGTTTATCTTTCTGCCTCTATTCTCACCCCTATAGTTCTGTGTTCACTTCATTCCCAGTGCTGAGTCAATGGTTCATGCTAAAAAAATATTAGTTGGATAAATTATTTTAATGCCTATGGTGTACAGCAAAAATAATTACAGTGACACACATCATATTTATGTCACACAAAGGACAAAGATATCAGAAGAATGGTGGAATTCATGGGATATCTACTAGGGGAAAGGGTTGGTCATTGAGTTTCTTCATTTGTAACATAGGAACAATAATAGTGAATTTCCGGGAAGGTGGTGGGGGTTTGGTGGGAAGATACTCTAAAGGGAACTAATTCACGACTTTTATAGTAGCAGGCAAAATTTTGCTTTTCCCCTCACCTTCTGTTCTATGAGCAGGCAGAAGGATGGGGAAGAAGCAAAAACGGCAGTACCTTGGGAAGCAAGCAAAGATGACACCCCTCTTTCTTCACCCCACTTCTTTCCCCTCCCCATCATCCTTGCTAAGCCAAAAGGAGTGGTAAATGCCAGTGATCAGCCTCAGGGAGTCTGGGAAGCACCACCCCAGATGAGGACCTGCTGAGCCTGGGTCTTAGAGGCTCAGTACAGTAGAGTACTAAGCCAGATTCCAGGTAAGCTGGAGGACCAGGAACCTCGGGGCTCAATTGGTAGAGGTAGATAGTGAGGGTCCAAAGACAGCAAAGTTCCCTTGTCATCATAATGAGGTAGATGGGTGTCCACAAACACCAAGGTTGAGTGCTGGCTTTCTCAGTTTCAGTATCGGAAAATCTGTTCTAGTACATTTTTCCTATTAAGTAATAGGGCTTGCAAAGTGATACTCTTAAGAGCATTAGAATGGAATGATACTACAGAATGGCAGTCATCTAAACTAGCAACAAGAGAGATTTGTACAAGGGCAAGGTAGAGAGGAGGATCATTTTCATTTCATCTGCTTCTCATTCATTTATTTACTTTTTCATTCACTCATTCATGCAACAGATATTTAATAAGCTGTTCCAGTAGGTTAACAATTGCCCAAGGAACAGGAAATATACTGGTGATCAAGATAAACATAAGCCCCTGCCCTGGTGATATTTACAATCCAACAGGAAGGATGAAATCACCATACAAATGTAATGTAATTTGAGTTCCACAGAGGACATATGGGAAGAGCTATAATAGCAGGAGGAGCTATTAAGAGTCAGAAAAAAGGCCTTTTGAACTGAGAATTGATGGATGAATAAGCATTAACTAAGAAGTGGGTAGAAGGAGGAGGGGAATCATAAGAGACTTTCTACTATGAAGAAGGAACCAACATCAAAAGGCAGTCACAATTGAGTGAGATAAATGCTAGGAGAAGGGAAGGAGTGGGTACTACAAGAGCCACTGCCTAGTCTCCAAACAATCCTGAGAGCGGAGGGGAAGGAGAAGGTGCTGCAAGAGTTACTACCTAGTCTCTGAACAACTTTGAGAGCCAGACAGGACAACAATTATTATCCCTTTGAGTGCATAAGGAAATTGAGACTCTGGCATATGAATGTCTTTAAGTCCTTTCATGAGTAATTATCAAGCCCCTATTAGGTTTAAGTCACTGTGCCAGAGCTGTATGAACATGTTTGTTTGTTTATAAAGATTTTATGTATTTATTTATTTCACACACACACACACACACACACACACACACACAGAACACAAGCAGAGGGAGAAGGAGAAGCAGGCTTCCCACTGAGCAGGGAACCCCATGTGGGGCTTGATCTCCGGACTCTAGGATCATCACCTGAGCTGAAAGCAGATGCTTAACTTACTGAGCCGCCTGGGTGCCCCTGTATGAACATGTTTACATAGGGTTCCTGCTCTCCAGGAACTTTTACTTTCTGGTAGGGAAGTAGAATGCATTATCTGAGGTCACAGACCTGGGAACGAGCAGGGCTGAAACTTGAAGTCTTCTGACTCCAAGTCCAGTGTTCTTTCCATGTTGTCACATTATGGCTCAACCAAGAAGAGGTCTTGTCAGTCATATCCATAAAAGCTTGGCCAGATGAGCCAGCTCAGCCTTTGTTCCGGCGGCTGGTAAGTGTTTCCTGAATGTCAGTTCATTGAGGAATGAACTAACCAGATTCCATCAGGAATCTGGGACTATAAAAAGTAAAGTTGAAACAAAAACAGAATTTGGGCAACACAGCTCAACGTTGTGACAACCATGGCTTTCCCTTCTTGAATTATTTCTGTGGACTAGACATTTTATACACATCATGGAGATAATCCTAATAACAACCCTGTGAAGGAGGTACATACTCATACTCATTCACCTGTCCTACGATTGAGGAAGCTGAGGCTTGGTGAGGTTACAGTGCATTGGTGAGCTTGCTCACTTAGTAATTCAGGGCTGTAGAAGGCACACCCATGGGCTCCATAGCCCATGTTCTTAACCGCCATACTATGCTGATTCTGTCTACCAGACTAGAATGAAGTAGATGACACTAGCCCAGAGACAAAGGGGCAGTCTGGGACAAAGGCCACAGATGACTCTTTCTAGCAGGATTCCTTTAGTTGTGTAATAGGTGGAAAAGCATGAGATTGGGTATAGAAGAGCAGATTGACCACATTTGCTCATTTCAAACATCAAGTGACTATTATTGACTTTTGATTTCCTACTATCTTGTCCACTGTGGTCATAATTTATAAGGCCTTTCTATCATCCTTGTGTGTATTTTTTCTAAGTAATTAAAGCTACAAAATGTAACTATTATCCAAGCTGAATTTTAGAAGCTTGCTGAGAGAACAGAGTCACCTCAAACCTCTTGCTTTATGAAGTCCCTTCACATTCATGATCTCATGGGATCCTCACAACCCCAGTGATGTTCTACCTGTTTTATAGTTGAGGAAATGTAAGGCTGAGAAAGTTCAAGGTCATGCAGCCAGTAAATGTCTTAGAGTCATGGCTGAGCACCTTTTTTGTTGGAAATGGGTGAAAGCATGTTCATTCTTTGGGAAGCTTATCTCAACTTGGCAATTCTGTTTTTATGTTCCCATTGGAATGAAACAGTTAGAAAAACATTTGACTTTTCAAAATATGTACTGTGTATGTAGGTGTATAGTGATTTACTAAGATTTATTTTCCATTCCCAGACTCACAAAACTCATTCAGTAAGTATTGATTGTGTTCACAAACACTGTCTTATATATTATAGAAGTAATACAAAAAGTAGCATGTATTATTTTCTAGGCTTCCTAAAATAAGTAGCATATCTGGACAGCTTTAGTGGATAGAAACTACAGGGATTTCTATTCAGATACAGCATATTTGGGTGAGGAGGGGGCTTCCGTCCCTTTCAGGATCTACCGTATACCTCCCCTCCATTTGGATTTTATTTGTCTACTTAGTGTCAGTGGATTCTTTCCTGCAGTGTCTTATCCCTCATGCCTGGCAGGATTAGTCGCTTTAAACATTTTCACTTTCAAAACAAACATGACTCATAACCCATGTGGGTATGATGACTGTAGTTGATTTGGGGAACATTTGAAAATATGAAGTGGGAATAAACAAGACCATTACTGTAAATGCTTTTTTTTTTAAAGAGAGCCTAATGCACTGGAAATGGTGTAGATGAAATAGAGGGGAAAAATGTGAACATTGGAAATATATCCCAGTTAGCTCAAGCTTAGCAGAGAGGGCATCAAAATTAAGGGGATATTCATTCACTTATTCAAAAAATATTTAATGAACTGGCCATTGTTCTAGGTCCTGGAGATACAGTGGTGAATGAAAAAAATAAGACAAAAATACCTGCCTTGCTGAAGCTGACATTCAAGAGGGGAAGAAGGACAATACACATAAATAAAACACACTTTATGTCAGATAAGTGCTGTGGAGAAAAATAAACCAAGGGAGAGAGATGGGGTTGCTTGAGAGTGTGTACGCATGCGCACGTGCATGTGTAGAGTGGGGCCAGAGAAGGTTAAGTAAAGAAGATGACCTCTGAATAATGGCCCAAAGGAGGCAAGGGAGGAGTAACAGAAAAGTCCTAGGTAGAGAGATCAGCAAGTGCAAAGACCTTAAGATGAGAGCATGTTCAAGGACCAGCAAGGAGACCCATGTGGTTGGAATGGAGTGAAGGGAGAGAAGAAGAGGAGATGGGGTTGGAGTGGTGGCTGAAAAGCTCACCCCCTCCCCATGGCAATAAGTTTTGTTTTGAAGGTATCTGGTTGACGTTCAGCCAGTGGAATGGACACTGTTGGTGCTCTGCCCACATTCCCTTAATCAGTCATGTGTACCTGTCCCTGAGCTGCTGGGGGCATTGCTTTCTAAGGCTCACAGTTGCCCCCTTCTCAGGAACAGGAGGCCTCTTGCCTGAGAGGTACTGCTTCCTCATCCCTGGGGGCACCCCACAGCCAATGACTGGTTCAACTCTTGCCTCAAGGTGGGTCCAACCAGCTGCTGCCAGAGCTCTTCAAGGGGGCAGGTGAAAGCTAGATTCCAGCTAAGACCAGAGCCTTGCTGGGTCAGCTCCCTTCCCGCACCCTCTCCTGCTCCCTCCTGTCTCCCCAAAGAATCCCTTAGCTCAGGAACTGCTTCTAGGGAACCTAACCAAAGAAACCACCTTCCAGCACCATGATTTTAGAAAGCTAACATGCTCCACTTTTCTCCTCAAAGGTTGACTTCGGGTTATATTTTGTTGAACCAGTCACCACAAATCCTGGGACAGATCCTTCCCACCAGTCTCCACTACTTTCCATCTAAGGAGCCAGGGAAGATTTTTGTGAGCTAGATGGCACTTGGAAGAGAGCCATTGTTGATGCCTGTGACAGTCTTTTTACTTCTCCTCGGTAGAGGAGGGCATTTTAACTAGGGTCTTGATGGGATTGTGTTACAGGGATTGATTTGTTTTTACAAGGGTAAGCCAATCCACAGGAGGGCCCCTTCAAATGCTTCATTTTAGTTATTTGAAATCCTAGTCAATACATATTGACTTTCGCCCAGTGGCCTTGCATTTGTGTGTGCGTGAATACGCTATCTGCCCTTTCCTGAGAAACATCAGTGTTCTACACACTCTTTGTCTAACTACAGCCTCTTATTCCTGTTCTTCACTTCAGGAAGGGGAAATAAGCTGTGGCTGGAAAATCTGAACACATTTCAAAAACAACCAAGGGATAAATTTGTCTTTCCCCCACTTTTCACTCATGTGGGCAAACTGACTTGGTAATCAGGGACAAGGTTTCAAGAATAGAGGTTTTGGGTAACAAGTATCTGGTTATAAATCTGACCTTTAACAGTTAGTGTGAGAAAACTCCCACTGAGGGCCCTCTCTCTTCCATGGGCTGTGAATGAGCAAAGCCAGGTTCTAGAAGGGCCTCTCCATCTCTCTCAAGTTCTCCACTAGCCACTTTTGGCATATGATTTGCCCCTGATTCTGAAGACATTTGATGCCCCTTTCACAGGGCCATTGTTTAGGTATAATACCATGAAAGACTCTTAATCTTAGGAAACAAACTGAGGGTTGCTGGAGTGGAGGGGGGTGGGAGGGATGCGGTGGCTGGGGGATGGACCTTAGGGAGGGTGTGTGCTATGGTGAGCGATGTGAATTGTGTAAGGCTGATGAATCACATACTTGTATACCCGAAACAAATAATACATTGTATGTTAATGAAAAAAAAAGATATAAGACCAGGGCATTACTCAGTCATCAGAAAGCATGAATACCCACCATTTGCACTGACACGGATGGAACTAGAGGGGATTATGCTAAGTGAAATAAGTCAGTCAGAGACACATAATTATCCCTTGGTTTCACTTCTTTGTGCAACAGAAGGAATAGCATGGAGGACATTAGGAGAAGGAAGGGGCAAATGAAGAGGGGGAAATCAGAGGGGGGGACAAACCATGGGAGGCTATGGACTCCCAAGAAACAAGCGGGGGGTTTGGGGGGGGTGGGGGGGGGGATAGGTGAGCCTGATGATGGGTATTAAGGAGGGCATGGATTGCATGGAGCACTGGGTGTTACGAATCACTGAACACTCCATCAAAAACTAATGAAGTACTCTTTGGTGACTGACATAACATAATAAAAAAGTAAAAATAAATAGATAAATAAGTAAGTAAATAAAACTAATGATCTACTACATGTTGGCTAATTGAATTTAAGTAATTTTTTTAACAAAGAAAAAAATGGTATAAGACCAGGGCGACCAGGGTGACTCACACTGTATAAGGTACTTTGGGGTTCCTTGGGATCACTGCAGTCTATTTAGCATCAAGATCCAAGTGAAAACACCCTTGGTCACAACGTCAACAGGGGCATCTCTAGTGCTCCCTAGCTCACAGATACCGTCCCTGGCTCTTCAAGACAATGGAAGGTAGTGAAGACTGGCGTGAAAGATCTTCCTCTCCATCTGAGGTGCCTGGTTCAGTGAAATATAAACCAAACTCGGGGCACCTGTGTGGCTCAGTGGGTTGAGGCCTCTGCCTTCAGCTCTGGTTGTGGTCTCAGGGTCCTGGGATCGAGCCCCGTGTCTGGTTCTCTGCTCAGCAGGGAGCCTGCTTCCTCCTCTCTCTATCTGCCTACTTGTGATCTCTGTCTGTCAAATAAATTAATTAAAAAATATAAACCAAACTCAAGCTTTGAGGAGAAAAGAGAGTATATTAGTTTCCTAAAATTGTGTTGTGTGTTGGTTTTCTTAGATTTGGTTCTCTAGAAGATTCTCTGCAGGGGAGCCAGAGTGAGCAGCAGCGGTGTTGGGGACATGTTGGAAAGGAGCTGACCCAGCATGGCTGTGGTCTCAGCTGGAGTCTAGTTTTAAGCTGACCCCCTGTCTTCAAGCCCCTTTGCCTTGTTCTCTCTTCCCCAAGCACACTCCTCTAGAGCCCACGTGGTGGGAGTTACCCTGCCTCACGCCTCAGTCAGTACTACCCTGTGAGGCAGGCAGAAGAGGCGCCATTGTTGTAAATGAAAACAATAAAGATCCAGTGACTTAAATGACTCACCTAAGATCACAAAGCTAGTAAGTGACGGAGTCAGACCCCCGGTCTTTTTTTTTTTTTTAATGTTTTAGTTCTTATTTTTTTAAAGTAGGCTCCCTACCAAAGTAAGGCCTGAACTCACAACCCCAAGATCCAGAGTTCCACACTCTACTGACCGAGCTAGCCAGGCACCCCGACCCCTGGTCTTGGAACTGTTGTGCCCTTGCGGAGAAAAGTGTTATGGAAATTCGACGGCTAATTTTGAGCATTCTGCTTGTTGATGCGGCCATTCTGCTTCCTCCTGGGGCGGGGGGTGCCAGTGCACCTCTGTTTATTCAAGCCACATCTTTGTTCTCTCCAAGTGATTGGTCTTCATAGCGCTGTCCTCGTGCAAGCCTAGCTTCCCCTGGCACGGGTCCCACAAGCGTGGGACCATAGGATTCTGGCTGGGTCATGCCTGTGCTTTACTTTGCATTCCTTTTCCTCAGTGACACGGCCTCCTGTGTCCTTATCCGTCTCTAGCACCTGGCAGCAGAGCTGCCCCTCCAGCTTATTACCTTGGCTCTTAGTTGATCATTATTGAGAAATGTGACCTGTTCATGCCGGGCTTAATGTAAGATGCCAACCCGAACTCCTGAGAACGGGTCTCAAGGCTGCCTATGCCTGTACGCCGAAGCTCCCAGTCACTCCCCCAGGATTCACCCAAAGCAAACAGCAAAGAGGCAAACAAACTTACCACCCGCGTCGGGATGTTCGGATCAGCTTGCTTCCCCGTCACTCAGAAGGTTAAAGTCGCAGAGAGCAGGGGGCTGGTGGTGAGATGTGGAGGGTAGGTCATGGGCGAGCAAGTCCTTGGTGCCCACTGGAGGAATTGTTGGCCGCACCCTTTATTATTTTTCCCCTTACAGAGGGAAGTAGACCTGTCTCGGTGATTGAGAGCACCCAAGATGGCAGGGATCTCTCTTGCCATTGCTTTAAATGTGGCCAAAGGGAAGCAATTCAGTGGCAATTGTTTTTCAAAGATTTTATTTATTCATTTGAGGGACAGAGAGAGAGCACGAGCAGAGGGGAGGGGGAGAGGGAGAAGCAGACTTCCCACTGAGCAGAGAGCCCAACTCAGGTCTCAATCCCAGGACTCTGGGATCACAACCTGAGCCAAAGGCAAAGGCTTCACTATCTGAGCCAATGACAAATGTTCACCGAGCCTCTAGGGAGACCTTCCTAGTGACCTTGACCTACAGGACCTTAATGGGCTATCTTGGCAGGCCGGTCACATCTAAGATAGGACGGCTGCCTGGAATCTGCTTCCCTGCGTAATTCATTGCCAGGCTTTCGCAGACACGGCATGACCTCCATTGCTCTGTCATCGTCACTCTTGCACTTTGTTCTCCTTATGCCCAGGGGTAAGCATCAGGGAAGTGCCGGCCAGGGCGCAGGGCACAAACTGGGACTCTCCCCTCCAATTTGTCCGTTCTGTGGTTGACATGGCCAAGCTGACTCACGAAGACCCTGCGGGGACTTGTTATGAGAGAGCAGCCTCCCACACCTCGGCAGAGGTCAGCGCTCAGCCCCTTCCAGCGGGCGAGAGTAAGCCTGGGCTGGGCACCACGGCTTTTGCAAAGCAGCTAGCTGGGCTTGGGCGGCTCTTGATGGGCACGAGGCTGTGAAGGCCTCCTAAGTAATGTATATACCAGATGCCAAGTAACGCACGTACCCCTAAACGACTGCATTCACACACTGGGGTCACGTACAGCCGATGGTATTTTCATTCATGCCAAACCCAGGGGGCACAGCTACTTATAATTTTCTTGCCAAAACATGTAAAAATTAGGGGTGTGTTACCTTTTAATTCAATGAGAAAAAACACTACCATCTCCTCCAGCAGCCAAGGATGTAGAGGTACTGATTAAATCTTTGCGTTTCCCTCTGGAAGTACAGTTCCTCAGCCTGGTTTTTGGGAACCCCCCACTTCGATTCTTTTTGTTGTTGCTGCTGTATTTAAATTCAAAAAGGGAAAAGATAAAGAGCTGTCTAGAGTAATTTTCTCTCAAGAGGCAATGCTGACAGACCTTAATTGAATAATCCCTATCTAATGGTGTTTTCTTTTCTTTTTTTTTTTTTTTAAGATTTCATTTATTTATTTGAGAGAGAGGGAGAATGAGTAAGAGAGAGCACAAGCCCGTGGGGTGGGAGGGGGGGAAGGCAGAGGGAGAAGCAGACTCCACACTGAGCAAGGATCCCAATTCAGGGTTCGATTCCAGGACCCTGGGATCATGACCTGAGCTTGAAGGCAGATGCCTTTAACAACTGAGCCACCCAGGTGCCCCTCTAGTGGTGTTTTCTTTACCAGGATTACTTCTAAATCCGCTACTGGCTCTGAATCTGCCTAGCTCCAAAGGTCTTCAGGTTGTGTATGTTGGGCCTGGTGTCTAGCACCTAGCATGGTGTGTTAGATACTGGATTTAGGATCAGAGACCTGATTCTGTTCCTAATTCTGGCATGGATTTTCTGGGTGGCCTTAGCCAAATAAATCCTGGGGCCTCAGCTTCCCTCGAGGTAACAATCAGGATAATACTTGCCTTGTTTATTCCACAGAATCGTTAGGAAGATCAAAATTAAATCAAAATGAGGAACTAAAAGGGAAAATACTTCTTAAACAGAAGTGATAATAAACACATTGAATTGGTTACTATTCTATCGGTCACATGTGACATTGGGTTTGGGTCTCTGCTGTATCATTATGATAACAGTGTTTTTCACTCCCTGCATCAAAACATTTTGATAGCATCCAATAGAAATGATGCTGATTGTTGACAAATTTTAATCACAATAATTACCTCAGGAGAACACAGAATTCTGTTGAAGTGTTGACTTTCACTTTTTCCCATGTGTATAGATACATGGATATAAAATATGGAAGGAAATACCAAATATTTTCCCATCAAAGAGAAATTCACTCCACCATGACACTGAAGAACTTGAAGTTGGAGGGAAGATTCTAATTCTGCAGACCCAGTGTACTGCCCAGGGCATATGAGACTCTCACAGTGGGATATCTAATGCCCTGAAGCCCACAGTTACTATATTTATGATAGGGCTGGATCAGTCTCAAATCTGAAAAGAGGAAGTAAAATAGTGGGGTATTGGGAGGAATGAGTGCTGAGAGATGAAGATGGGAGGCTCATATCCTACAACATTTGAATAGGTATGCCCTTGATCTTCCTGTTGCTAAGACATCTATGGGCTTTTCCACATCTAACATTCTGGCAAGCCACTGGGAAGATTCATAAAACCAATCACATGGGAAGAGTGCCTGTGACCTGTTCTGCATTCAGGAAACAGTAGCTGCTATCATCATGGATATTTCATTATTATTATCATTATTATTATTTGTCATTATCATCATGACAATGTGAGAGATATTGAAGTTTATATAGTCTCCACTTTGGGACACTCACCCAATTCAGTGTTTGCTTTTCAGGCTATACTCCCATAGACGGTGAGAGGACTGCCTAATCTCCCAACTGACCATTTCCCAGAGAAGGAAACTGGGACCTAAAGAGGAACTAACCTGCTCTAGGTCCCACAGCAAGGGAGGGGTAGAGGCAGAACCAGAACTTGGAGTTTATTGCTTTGTGCAACTTTGCACATGTCATTGGCTGTCTGCTCTGGCTCTTCCATAACCACTGGAGACATGGGAATTTTGCAGCCTCATGGGTTATGAGTCTTAACATCACACACTTCTCTGAATCTTGCATTTCTCTTAACCCTATATTTCTCCGGCATTTCCGCTCCAGAATAGTACCTGGCTCATAGAGGCTGCTCAGTAAAACATGCAGAATGAATGGATGGTTTCTGATTTCCCATTCCCCACAGCTGAAGTAACTGAGCTCAGACTCCTGTTTAATTAGCCTTTTGGTGACAATGACTTGTGACCCCAGATTCTTGGTGGTATGTCTTTGGTTCCCTTGAGAAGGCTGATCTTCCCTCTCTTAGGTGGGGTTACCCTCCTAAGTGTAGGCCGTGGTTTCTCAGTTTGGAGGTGAGCTTCCCTTATGGGCCTGGATGAAAGCTATCTTTAAGGAGGTGGTATCACTTGTGCTGCCCTCTCGTCTCGTGACGTCCTCTGCCGCCATATGCCTGACTCCTGGACCTTGGCTGAGGGTATGGCTAGATTTGAACTGTAGCTGATAGACATGGAATTGGGCTTTACCTCCCAACCAGAAAGGGCTTACTTCTGTGGTCTCTAGGAATTTTGTGTTAGAGAAAGTGTTTGCACTAGGTTGGGTTTATTTGCTTGGTTTACAGAAGAGAGGTAGTGAGATGTGTGCTGATACCACAGTAGAGGGCCTCTTTGTTGAAATCAGGGCCAGCCTTGGACAGCTGATGCTAAAGATGGCAGCACTGCAGCTTGCCCAGGCTGTGTCTTGGAGCCATGTGTCTATGTTTCTTCTCCATATCACATCTGCTTTGGGCTGGACTTGGAATTCCCAGTTACAAGTGGTGGCTGCCACTGTCCTAGAGAATCCAAATGTTTTCTGGGGGCAGGCTTTTCCATCCTTTCTCCCAGCCTCAGAGCCAGCAGGGCTACCTCCATACCCCCTCCTAAAACCAGTTCACGTATTGGGTTTCATGCAAGAGTTTGTTTGAAACAAAGTGCTGCTACTGAAGGAAGTTTGAGAAAACACTGATCCAGTATATCAGCTTCATGCCTAGGTATCAGATGACCTCTATTCTGAGAGCAGTCCCATTCATATGTCCTACAAAATGAGAGCTGAAGCTAACCACCAGTTGTTTTTGCATGGCTTGAGTATTCCAAGCTACAAAATGATACCACGCTTTCATTGATGGAACACTTAGTGAGGAGCTTAAGGTTTTTCGTTATCTATGAAGAATTTGGAGCTCCTCTGAGGATGGATGAGAAAGAAAGAAAGAAAGAGAGAGAGATAGTATTTTAGAAAGTCAAGTGATTCCAACATGAAAGTCATTTGATTCTAAACTTCTCCTCTTAAAAGGGTTATTGTATAGAGTAACACTGCACACCAGCTAGAACTAACAAGCATATATACAGAACACTTCACCCAACAACAGAATACATACTTTTACTCAAGTGCACATGAAGTATTCTCCAGATAGACCATACATTTGCTTGTAAAACAAGTCTCAACCATTTTTTAATGATTGGGATAACCCAAAGTGTCTTTTCTGACCACAGCGGAGTAAAAATCAAAGCCAATAATAGAAGGAAAGCTTGAAAATTCACAATTATGTGTAAATTAAGCAACCCATTCTTTTTTTAAAAATTCCATTATAGTTAACATACAGTGTTATATTGGTTTCAGGTGTACAATATAGTGACTCAACAATTCTTTATATTACTCAGTGCTCATCAAGATAAGTGCACTCTTTAGTCCCCATCACCTGTTTCACCCACACCCTCACCCACTTCCCTTCTGGTAACCATCAGTTTGTTCTCAATACATGAGTGAAATCATTCGGTATTTGTCTTTCTTTAATAGACTTATTTCACTTAGCATTATACTCTGTAGATCCACCCATGTTGTTGCAAATGGCAAGATTTCATCCTTTCTTATGGTTAAGTGATACTCCATTGTACGTGTCTATGCCATGTCTTGTTTATCCATTCATCTACTGATGGACACCTGGGCTGCCTCCATAATTTGGCTATTGGAAATAATGCTGCAGTAAACACAGGGGAGCATAAAACTTTTAGAATCAGTGGTTTTGTATTGTTTAGGTAAATACCCAGTAGTAGAACTGCTGGAGCATATGGTAAATTATATTTTTCATTTTTTTAAAGGTTTATTTACTTGAGAGAGTGTGTGTGCATGTGCTTACAGTCATGTGGGTGGGAAGGAGGGACAGAGGGAGAGAATCTCAAGCAAACTCTTCGCTGAGCACAGAGCCTGACATGGGGCTCCATCTCATGACCCATGAGATCAGGACCTGACCTAAAACAAGGGGTCAGACATTTAACTGACTGAGCCACCCAGGTGCCCCTATGTTTTTTAATTTTTGAGGAACCTCCATACTGTTTTCCACAGAGGCTGCACCAGTTTGCATTCCTACCAACACAGCACAAATTTTCCTTTTTCTCCACATCCTTGCTAACATTTGTTTCTTTTGTTTTCTATTTTAGTCATTTTTGACAGGTGTGAGGTGATAACTCATTGTGGTTTTCATTTGTTTTCTTAATGACGATTGATGTTGAGCATCTTTTCATGGCTCTGCTGGCCATCTGTAGATCTTCATTGAATAAATATCTATTCATGTCTTCTGCCCATTTTTAATTATTATTTGTTTTGGGAGCATTGAGTTGTATAGGTTCTTTATGTATTTTGGATACTAACCCTTTATTGGAAATGTTATTTGCAAATATCTTCTCCCATTCAGTAGGTTGTCATTTAGTTTTGTGGATTGTTTCCTTTGCTGTGTAGAATAAGCAACCTATTCTTAACAACCAATGGTCAAATAAGAAATCACAAGGGAAATTAGAAAATACTTAGTAATAAAAATGGAAACACAAAGTGTCAAAACTCATGGGATGCAGCAAAGGTATTGTTTAAAGGGAAATTTATAAATGTAAATGCCTGTACTAAAAAAGAAGAAAGAAAAGACCTCAGAACAGTAAACCAACTTCACACCTTGAGGAAATAGAGAAAGAAGAACTAAACCCAAAACTAGAGAAGGAAGGAAAAAAAAAAAGATTAGGGCAGAGGTTTACAAAATACAGACGAGATAAACAATAGAATCAATGAAACCAGAAGTTGCTTGTTTGAAAACAAAACTGACAAACCTTTAGCTAGCCTAGCAAAGCAAATGAAAAAGAAGCTACAAGTAGACAAAAATGAAAATGGAGACATTATTACTGAACTTATAGAACTAAATAGGACTAAAAGAGGAACTTACAGAATAAAAAGTACTATAAACAATGGCATACCAACAAATTGGATAACCTAGATGAAACAGACCAATTCCTAGAAACATACAACCATTCAAGACTAAGTAATGAAGTGATATAAAATCTGAATAGGCCTACAGTGAGTAAGGAGACTGAATAAGCAGTTAAAAACTTCTCAGCAAAGAAAAGTGAAGGACCCGATGGCTCCGCTGGTGAATTCTACCAAACATTTTAAGGAGAATTATTAGTATTTCACAAACTCTTCCATAAAATAGGAAAAAACAGTTCCTAGTTCATTTTATAAGGCCAGCATTACCCTAATACCAAAGACAGTTGAAGATAGCATAAGAAAGGAAATTATAGACCCATATCCCTTATGAATACAGATGCAGAAATCCTTAATAAAATATCAGCAAACCATACCCAGTAGCATATGAAAACGAATACACATCATGACCAACTTGGATCTATCCCAGTAATGTAAAGGTGGCTCAGCATAAGAATATCAATCAATGCAACACATCATATTAATAGAATGAAAGAGGGAAAAAATACATGATTATCCCAATAAATACAAAAAAGACATTTTATAAAATCTACCACCTTTCATGATAAAAACTCTCAGAAAAACTTAGGAATAGAAGGGAACCTCTTCAACACGATAGAGGGCATTTCTGAAAAACCCACAGCTAACATCATACTAAATGGTGAAAAGCTGAAAGCTTTCCCCCTAAGGTCAGGAACAAGACAAAGATGCCCACTCTCACTACTGCTGTTCCATGTGGTATTGGAAGTTCTAGCCAGAGCAGTCAGGCAAGAAAAAGAAATGAAAGGTATCCAAATTAGAAAGGAGAAAATAAAACTATCTCTTCACAGGTGACATGGTACTATATATAGGAAATCCCAAAGAATCCATAAGGAAACTAATAGTGCTAATAAATTAGTTGAGAAAACTTGTAGGATCCAGATCAACATGGAAAATTGGAAAATAAAGGAAAGTAAGACAGAAATTCCATTTATAATAACACCTGAAAGAATAAAATATTCAGGAATAAATTTAACCAAGAAAGTGAAAGACTTATACAGTGAAAACTATAAAATACTGCCAAGGGTAATTAAGGAAGACCTAAATCTAAATCAAAAGGCATCTTGTGTTCTTGGATAGAAAGACAACATTGTTAAGATGTCAGTACTACCCAAAGTGATCCATAGAGTCAATGTAATTTGTATCAAAATCCAACAGCTTTTTTTTTTTTTCAGAAATGGAAAAGCCAATCCTCAAATTCATATACAATGACAAAGGGCCCCACTATAGACAAAACTATTGTGAAACTGTAGAACAAAGTTCAAGGACTCATGCTTCCTGGTGCCAAAACTTACCACAAAGCTACAGTAATCCAAACAGTGTAGTACTGGAATGGGATAGACATATAGACCAAGGGAACAGACTCAAGAGTCCAGAAATAAATGCGACATCTATGTCCAATTGACATTTTGGCAAGGGTGTCAAGTCCATTCAATGCAAAAACAATTGTTTCTTCAATAGTTGGTGCTAGGTCAACTGGAATTCCCATGCAAAAGAATCACATTGAACTCCTACCTCGCCTATACACAATAATTAATTCAAATGGATTAACAAACTAAATATAAGAGCTAAAACTGTAAAATTCTTAGAAGAAAGCATAAGGGTAGTTCCTAATGTACTTGAATTTGGCAACAGATTTTTAGATGTATTGCCAAAAGCATGAGCAAGAGAAGAAAAATTAGATAAATGGGACTTCATCAAAATTAAAACTTCTGTGCAAATGACAGTATCAAGAAAGCTAAAAGACAACCTACATAACAGGAGAAAATATTTATATCTGATATGTGTTTTATATATAAAGAACTTTTTAAAAAATTGATTGACTTTAGAGAGTGAGAGAGTGCAAGCAGGAGGACGGGCAGCTGGAGATAAGCAGACTCCCCAGTGAGCAAGGAGCCTAATGCTCAATCCCAGGACTCCAAGATCATGACCTGACCCAAAATCAAAGACTTGGATGCTTAACCAACTCAGCCACCCAGGCACCCCTATATAAGAACTCTTAAAACTCAGCAACAAAATGAGAAAAAAAAATGGGCATAGGACTTGAAGAGACATTTCTCCAGGGAAGGTACATAATATCTAATAAACACATGATAAAGTGTTGAACATCATTAGCCATTAGATTAATGCAAATCAAAACCACAATGAGCTACCACTTCATACCCATTAGGAAGGCTGTAATTTTTTTAAAGGAAAATAACAAGTGTTTGTGAGGATGTGGAGAAATTGGAACCCTCATGCAATGCTGGTGGGAATATAAAATGGTGCAGCCACTGTGGACAGCAGCTCGGCAGTTCCTCAGAAGGTTAAATAGAAACTTACCTTGTGACCCAGGAATTACACTCCTAGGTGTATACCCCCAAACACTGAAAATAGGAACACAAACAGATACTTGCATGCCAGTGTTTATTTGAGCATTATTCCCATGCCAGTGTTTATTTCAGCATTATTCCCAATAGCCAAAAATTGGAAACCACCCAAGTGTCCATCAACAGATGAACAGATAAACAAAATGTGATGTATCCATGGAATGGAAGTTCTGATTCATGCCACAACATGGGTTAACCTTGAAAACATCATGTGAAGTGAAACAAGCCAGACACTAAAGAATAAATATTGTGTCATTCCACTTAGGCGCATTCGCAGAGACAGAAATGGGGGATGGGGAGGAGGAGAATGGGGAATTATGGCTGAAGGGTCACAGAGTTTCTGTTTGTGGTGATGAAAATTTTTTTGAACTAGATGGTGGTGATCGTTTCCCAGCACTGTGAAGGTAATTAGTGCCCTGAATTGTACACCTAAAAATGATTAACGTGGCAGGTATTGTGTTCCATATATTTTACCACAATAAAAGAAATGAAGAAAGGAAACCTTTCCTAATTAAAAATAAAGTTACTCCAAAATAGTTGCATTATTGAACGTGAGGTGACCGTGTTTTCAAATCATCTTTTTCCCTCAAAGAAGAAAGCTAACCAGAAATGAACTTCTAAGAATAGAAAATTTCTCATAAAAAAGAGGCTTTCATATTTCATACTTTGAATGACTTCGCTTCAAGTGGAAGAAATATTACTGACACTTTAGTCAAGTCCTACTCTATTTAGAAAGTTCTCTTTTGTTGTAATACTTCTGAGGTGATGAATGCTAAATATTGAGATAATTGTTTTTCTTTATCATGGTAATCTTTGTAGGACTCGTGGAGATCCATCCTAATTACTCTGGTCCATTGCCACAGCCCCTTTCCTCAGTCTTAACAATCAAAACCTCACAGGCGGTGGCATTGCTGGGCTTCTCTAGTCAGAACCTCACAAGGCCATAATCAGGGTGTTGGCTGGCCTACATTTCTCTCTGGAGGTCAGCGTCCTCTTCCAAACCTCATGAGACTGTTGGCAGATTTCAATTGTTTGTGGCTACAGGACTAAAGTCCCCATTTTCTTGCTGGCTATCATCTGGGATCATTCTCAGACCCTAGAGATGGCCCAGAGTTCCTTGCCATGAGCCCCCCTCTTAAAGTTGTTCACGTGACAGCTAATTTTTTCAAGATTTTATTTATTTATTTGTCAGAGAGAGAGAGAGCGCACAAACAGGGGGAGCAGCAGGCAGAGGGAGAAGCAGGCTTCCCACTGAGCAGGGAGGCCAATGTGGGACTTGATCCCAGAACCGGGGGATTATGACCTGAGCCAAAGGCAGATGCTTAACCGAATGAGCCACCCGGGTATCCCAGCAGCTTATGTTTTCAAGACCAGCAAGTGAATCTCTCACTTTTAATGCTTTCACTTGATTAAGTAACCCCCCCCAAGATTAATCCCTTTTGATTAACATAATCAACTGATCTGGGACCTGAATTATATCTTAAAAAATTTTTTTTTTTAACTTCAGCATCTTCTGTTGGCTGGAAGCACATCACAGGTTTCACTTGCATTTTAAGGGAGGGGATTAAACAAGGGTGTAACTCATTGGTGGTCACACTAGCGCCACATGGAGTTGTCACCCAGCATTAGTAGTAAACGGGCAGAAGAAGGATTATTCTTTCAGTGAAACACTAATGTGGCTAAGTCCAAGTTTGGTTGGAGAAATGGGCAAGTGGAACTTTTACGTCTCCCAGCTTTCTGTGGTGTGTGTTTGCATGAGTCAGGGTTCTCCAGAGAAACAGAAACAATAGGATTTATTTGTTAATTATAAGGAATTAGCTCTCACAATGATGGAGGCTGGCAGGTCGTAGGGTCTACAGGGTGAGTCAGGAGGCTGGACACCCAAGAGAAATAATGGATCAGTTCCAGTCTGTGTCCTAAAGCCTGAGAACCGGGAAAACCAATGGTGTAACACATGTCCAAACGCCTGTGGACGTGAAACCAAGGAAGAGCCAGTGTTTCATTTTGAGTGTGGAGGCAGGAATGAAGCTGATGACTCACTTCAGAGGCCATCAGGTGGAAGGAGTTCCCCTTTACTATGCGAAGGTCAGCCTTTCTGTTCTGTTCAGGCCTTCAACTGACTGAATGAGGCCCACCCACATTCAGGAGTGTAATCTTTACTCAGTCTACCAGTTCAAATGTTCCTCCCATTTCAAAAACGTCTTCAGAGAAATACAATAAGTTTGGCCAAATATCTGAGCATCCTGTGGCCCAATCAAGTTGACACATAAAATTAACCATTGCAGTATTCTTCAGTGATTGATCGCATACCATTTTCCCGGACGATGGGACTGATTCAATTATCATGGCAATAGGACACATCCAGTTCCAGATTTTTCCAAAAACCTGAGTTGAGGCTGAGGGGCTTTCCTCAGCTTGTCCCCAGCAGCCATTGCTGGAGCACATTACAAGTCTGGTTAATGTATTTTAGTCTGCATGCCTCCAGGGAGCTTTTGAGAGAAGAGAAGCAAGTGGCACTTGCTCAGGAGCAAAGAGGCAAAGTCGAAGCCAGGAACACAGGCAGGAGGCCTTCCTTTCCTGGGGATTTCTAGCGAGGCATGCCTAATGCCTCTTCAACTTGCTTTTGCCACTTTCTCCAATCATTGCAACCACCCCAAATATGGATATCAGAAAGAGAATCGTGTTCTTTTTTGCTCACCAGAAATCTGGTAAGGGACTTCCAAAGTGCCCTATGGAACAGAC